>WNWK01019412.1:0-37858 GCA_009830355.1 Cherax destructor
TTTCCTGGGACTTGGTGATTGTTTGATTCTGGATCATAAGGAGTTTAGCTATTTCTGGGTCATTAATCTTCTTAACATCAAATCCATGGAAAAGTTATCTTGACTGTGCGGCGGCATTATTGTTGTTGTCTGTCGGGTGTTGTGATGGTGGAGGTGTTTGGGGTTGAGGCCTGGCTGGCAGTACGAGAAGTTTTCCTTGTAGAAATGCTGCTCTCACCTGGGATGTTAGGAGTTCTTTGGCTGATTACTGGATCTTGTGTTGTTGCTATGACCCTTGGCCATTGACCGTGGCTTCAGATGAATAGTAGGCGATGTGGAATGGGTGAATGTTGTGGAGTATCACTTCAGTGGCAGCGGGGCAGGTGGTGGTAACTACGAGTCCTATTAGTTGGTGATTTGTGTATTTTTAAGTTGTTACTGTAGTTGATTTATATCATTCTGGGTATCCACATATGTTAGTGTTATGTTGGTCTTGATTAGGCCATCCAGGGCTGCTGGGAACCTCAGATGGAAGGAAAAGTAGAGGACAAGGTTCTTGCTGCCGCTTCTGTGTTATTGTACTGTACTGGTCTTCTGTGTTAATGTACTGGTCTTCTGTGTTAATGTACTGGTCTTCTGTGTTAATGTACTGGTCTTCTGTGTTAATGTACTGGTCTTCTGTGTTAATGTACTGGTCTTCTGTGTTAATGTACTGGTCTTCTGTGCTACTGTACTGGCCTTCTGTGCTACTGTACTGGCCTTCTGGGTTACTGTACTGTTCTTCTGTGTTATTGTACTGTACTGGCATCGGTGTTACTCTACTGGTCTTCTGTGGTATTGTATTGTACTGGTCTTCTGTGTTACTGTACTGGTCTTCTGTGTTACTGAACTGGTCTTCTGTGTTACTGTACTGGTCTTCTGTGTTATTGTACTGTACTGATCTTCTGTGTTGTAGTACTGGTCTTCTGTGTTACTGTACTGGTCTTCTGTGTTATTATATTGTTCTTGTCTTCTGTGTTATTATACAGTACTGGTCGTCTGCGTTACTGTACTGTACTGTACTAGTATTCTGTATTATTCTACTGTACTGGTCTAATGAGTTACTGTACTGTACTGATCTGTGTTATTGTACTGTACTGGTTATCTGTGTTACTATATTGTACTGGTATTCAGTGTTATTGTAGTGTACTGGTCTTTTTGTGTTATTGTACTGATCTTCTGTTTTACTGTATTGTTCTGGTCTTTCATGTTATTGTACTGTATAGGTCTTCTGTGTTATTGTACTGTTCTAGTCTTCTGTTTTATCGTTCTGTAATGTACTGAACTTCTGTTTTATTGTACTGTTCTGGTCTCCTGTGTTTCTGTTCTATTTTGGTTTTCTCTGTTATTGTACTGCACTGGTGTTCTGTGTTACTGTACTGGTCTTCTGTGTTATTGTACTGTAATGTTCTTTTGTGTTATTGTAGTGTACTTGCCTTCTGTGTTATTGTAGTGTACTGGTCTTCTGTGTTATTGTAGTGTACTGGTTTTCTGTGTAATTGTAGTGTACTTGTCCTCTGTGTTACTGTACTGGTCTTCTGTGTTACTGTACTGGTCTTTTGTGTTATTGTTCTGTAATTTTCTTCTGTGTTATTGTAGTGTACTGGTTTCCTTTGTTATTGTAGTGTACTGGTCTTCTTTGTCATTGTACAGTACTGATCTTCCGTGTTATAATACTGTACTTGTCTTCTCTGTTATTTTAAGGTAGTTGTTTAATTTGTTATTGTACTTTAGTGGTTTACAGCGTTATTTTACTGTACTGACCTTCTGCGTTTCAGTACTGAACTGGTATTCTGTTATTGTACAGTACTGGTCTTCTGTTTTATTGTACTGTATAGGTCTTCTGTTTTACTATACTGTTCTTCTGTGTTACTATACTGAATTCTGAGTTACTGATCTTCCGTGTTATTGTACAGTACTCTTCTTCTGTTCTGGGTTACTGTACTGTACTATTCTTCCACGTTACTATATTATTCATGTCTTCTGTGTTATTGTACTGTACTGGCATTCTGTATTATTGTATTATACAGGTTTTCCATGCTATTCCACTGTATTGGTCTTCTGTGTTATTGTACAGTACTGGCTTTCTATGTTAATGTACTGGTCTTCTTTGTTACTGACTTGTCTTCTGTGTTATTTCACTGTACTGATCTTCTATGTTGTTGTATTGTACTGGTCTTCTGTGTTATTTTACTGTTCTGGTGCTCTGTGTTACTGCACTGCACTGTACTAGTCTTCTGTGTTATTGTATTGTACTGGTCGTATGTGTTATTTTACTGTACTGGTGCTCTGTACTGCACTGTACTAGTCTTCTGTATTATTCTACTCTACTGGCCTAATGTGTTACTGTATTGGACTGTACTGATCTTGTGTGTTATTGCACTGTACTGGTCATCAGTGTTTCTGTACTGCTCTTCTGTACTGGTCTTCTGTACTGTACTGGCCTTCTGTGTGATTGTACTGTACTGGTCTTAAATGTTACTGTACTTTACTGGTCATCTTAGTTACTGTACTGTACTGGTCTTCTGTGTGATTGTACTGTACTGGTCTTCTGTTATTGTACTGTATGGGTATTTTGTGTTTCTTTACTGGCCTTCTGTGTTACTGTACGGGTCTTCTGTGTTACTGTACTGGTGTTCTGTGTTATTGTACTGGTGTTCTGTGTTACTCTACTGGCCTTCTGTGTTATTGTATCGTACTGGTATTCTGTGTTATTGTACTGGTCTTTTGTGTTATTGTATTGTACTGGTCTTCTGTGTTATTGCAGTGTATTTCTCTTCTGTGTTACTGTACTGGTCTTCTGTGTTATTGTATTGTACTGGTGTTCTGTGTTATTGTACCGGTCTTCTGTGTTATTGTAGTGTACTTGTCTTCTGTGTTATTGTACTGTTCATGTCTTCTGTGTTATTGTACTATACTGGTGTTCTGTGTTATTGTACTGGTCTTTGTGTTATTGTACTGTACTGATCTTCTGTGTTGTAGTACTGGTCTTTTGTGTTACTGTACTGGTCTTCTGTGTATTATTGTTCTTGTCTTCTGTGTTATTATACAGTACTGGTCGTCTGCGTTACTGTACTGTACTGTACTAGTATTCTGTATTATTCTACTGTACTGGTCTAATGAGTTACTGTACTGTACTGATCTGTGTTATTGTACTGTACTGGTTATCTGTGTTACTATATTGTACTGTTATTCAGTATTATTGTAGTGTACTGGTCTTCTCTGTTATTGTACTGTTCAGGTCATCTGTGTTATTGTACAATTCTGGTCTTCTGCGTTATTGTACTGATCTTCTGTTTTACTGTATTGTTCTGGTCTTTCATGTTATTGTACTGTACAGGTCTTCTGTGTTATTGTACTGTTCTAGTCTTCTGTTTTATCGTTCTTTAATGTACTGGTCTTCTGTGTTTTTGTACTGTTCTGGTCTTCTTCCTAATTGCACTGTACTGTACTGGTCTTCTGTGTTATTGCACTGTTCTGGTCTTCTGTGTTATTGTACAGTACTGGTCTTCTGTGTAATATTCTGAACTTCTGTTTTATTGTACTGTTCTGGTCTCCTGTGTTTCTGTTCTATTTTGGTTTTCTCTGTTATTGTACTTCACTGGTGTTCTGTGTTACTGTACTGGTCTTCTGTGTTATTGTACTTTAATGTTCTTTTGTGTAATTGTAGTGTACTTGTCCTCTGTGTTACTGTACTGGTCTTCTGTGTTACTGTACTGGTCTTTTGTGTTATTGTTCTGTAATTTTCTTCTGTGTTATTGTAGTGTACTTGTCTCCTTTGTTATTGTAGTGTACTGGTCTTCTTTGTCATAGTACAGTACTGATCTTCCGTGTTATTATACTGTACTGGTCTTCTCTGTTATTGTAAGGTAGTTGTTTAATTTGTTATTGTACTTTAGTGGTTTACAGCGTTATTTTACTGTACTGACCTTCTGCGTTTCAGTACTGAACTGGTATTCTGTTATTGTACAGTACTGGTCTTCTGTTTTATTGTACTGTATAGGTCTTCTGTTTTACTATACTGTTCTTCTGTGTTACTATACTCGAATTCTGATTTACTGATCTTCCGTGTTATTGTACAGTACTCTTCTTCTGTTCTGGGTTACTGTACTGTACTATTCTTCCACGTTACTATATTATTCAGGTCTTCTGTGTTATTGTACATTACTGGCATTCTGTGTTAATGTACTGGTCTTCTGTGTTATTGACTTGTCTTCTGTGTTATTGCACTGTACTGATCTTCTGTGTTGTTGTATTGTACTGGTCTTCTGTGTTATTTTACTGTTCTGGTGCTCTGTGTTACTGTACAGCACTGTACTAATCTTCTGTGTTATTGTATTGTACTGGTCGTATGTGTTATTTTACTGTACTGGTGCTCTGTGTTACTGCACTGCACTGTACTAGTCTTCTGTATTATTCTACTCTACTTGCCTAATGTGTTACTGTATTGGACTGTACTGATCTTGTGTGTTATTGCACTGTACTGGTCATCAGTGTTTCTGTACTGCTCTTCTGTACTGGTCTTCTGTACTCTTCTGGCCTTCTGTGTGATTGTACTGTACTGGTCTTCAATGTTGCTGTACTTTACTGGTCATCTTAGTTACTGTACTGTACTGGTCTTCTGTGTGATTGTACTGTACTGGTCTTCTGTTATTGTAATGTATGGGTATTTTGTGTTTCTTTACTGGCCTTCTGTGTTACTGTACGGGTCTTCTGTGTTACTGTACTGGTGTTCTGTGTTATTGTACTGGTGTTCTGTGTTACTCTACTGGTCTTCTGTGTTATTGTATTGTACTGGTATTCTGTGTTATTGTACTGGTCTTTTGTGGTATTGTACTGGTATTCTGTGTTATTGCAGTGTACTTCTCTTCTGTGTTACTGTACTGGTCTTCTGTGTTATTGTACTGTACTGGTGTTCTGTGTTATTGTACCGGTCTTCTGTGTTATTGTAGTGTACTTGTCTTCTGTGTTATTGTACTGTTCTTGTCTTCTGTGTTATTGTACTATACTGGTGTTCTGTGTTATTGTACTGGTCTTCTGTGTTATTGTACTGTACTGATCTTCTGTGTTGTAGTACTGGTCTTCGGTGTTACTGTACTGGTCTTCTGTGTTATTATATTGTTCTTGTCTTCTGTGTTATTATACAGTACTGGTCGTCTGTGTTACTGTACTGTACTAGTATTCTGTATTATTCAACTGTACTGGTCTAATGAGTTACTGTACTGTACTGATATGTGTTATTGTAATGTACTGGTTATCTGTGTTACTATATTGTACTGGTATTCAGTGTTATTGTAGTGTACTGGTCTTCTCTGTTATTGTACTGTTCAGGTCATCTGTGTTATTGTACAATTCTGGTCTTCTGTGTTATAGTACTGATCTTCTGTTTTACTATATTGTTCTTGTCTTTCATGTTATTGTACTGTACAGGTCTTCTGTGTTATTGTACTGTTCTAGTCTTCTGTTTTATCGTTCTGTAATGTACTGGTCTTCTGTGTTTTTGTACTGTTCTGGTCTTCTTTCTAATTGCACTGTACTGTACTGGTCTTCTGTGTTATTGTACTGTTCTGGTCTTCTGTGTTATTGTACAGTTCTGGTCTTCTGTGTAATATTCTGAACTTCTGTTTTATTGTACTGTTCTGGTCTCCTGTGTTTCTGTTCTATTTTGGTTTTCTCTGTTATTGTACTGCACTGGTGTTCTGTGTTACTGTACTGGTCTTCTGTGTTATTGTACGGTAATGTTATTTTGTGTTATTGTAGTGTACTTGCCTTCTGTGTTATTGTAGTGTACTGGTCTTCTGTGTTATTGTAGTGTACTGGTTTTCTGTGTAATTGTAGTGTATTTGTCCTCTGTGTTACTGTACTGGTCTTCTGTGTTACTGTACTGGTCTTTTGTGTTATTGTTCTGTAATTTTCTTCTGTGTTATTGTAGTGTACTTGTCTCCTTTGTTATTGTAGTGTACTGGTCTTCTTTGTCATAGTACAGTACTGATCTTCCGTGTTATTATACTGTACTGGTCTTCTCTGTTATTGTAAGGTAGTTGTTTAATTTGTTATTGTACTTTAGTGGTTTGCAGCGTTATTTTACTGTACTGACCTTCTGCGTTTCAGTACTGAACTGGTATTCTGTTATTGTACAGTACTGGTCTTCTGTTTTATTGTACTGTATAGGTCTTCTGTTTTACTATACGGTTCTTCTGTGTTACGATGCTCGAATTCTGAGTTACTGATCTTCCGTGTTATTGTACAGTACTCTTCTTCTGTTCTGGGTTACTGTACTGTACTATTCTTCCACGTTAGTATATTATTCAGGTATTCTGTGTTATTGTACTGTACTGGCATTCTGTGTTAATGTACTGGTCTTCTGTGTTACTGACTTGTCTTCTGTGTTATTGCACTGTACTGATCTTCTGTGTTGTTGTATTGTACTGGTCTTCTGTGTTATTTTACTGTTCTGGTGCTCTGTGTTACTGTACTGCACTGTACTAGTCTTCTGTGGTATTGTATTGTACTGGTCGTATGTGTTATTTTACTGTAGTGGTTCTCTGTGTTACTGTACTGCAATGTACTAATCTTCTGTATTATTCTACTCTACTGGCCAAATGTGTTACTTTATTGGACTGTACTGATCTTGTGTGTTATTGCACTGTACTGGTCATCAGTGTTTCTGTACTGCTCTTCTGTACTTGTCTTCTGTACTTTACTGGCCTTCTGTGTGATTGTACTGTACTGGTCTTAAATGTTGCTGTACTTTACTGGTCATCTTAGTTACTGTACTGTACTGGTCTTCTGTGTGATTGTACTGTACTGGTCTTCTGTTATTGTACTGTATGGGTATTTTGTGTTTCTTTACTGACCTTCTGTGTTACTGTACGGGTCTTCTGTGTTACTGTACTGGTGTTCTGTGTTATTGTACTGGTGTTCTGTGTTACTCTACTGGTCTTCTGTGTTTTTGTATTGTACTGGTATTCTGTGTTATTGTATTGGTCTTTTGAGTTATTGTATTGTACTGGTATTCTGTGTTATTGTATTGGTCTTTTGAGTTATTGTATTGTACTGGTCTTCTGTGTTATTGTACTGTACTGGTGTTCTGTGTTATTGTACCGGTCTTCTGTGGTATTGTAGTGTACTTGTCTTCTGTGTTATTGTACTGTTCTTGTCTTCTGTGTCATTGTACTATACTAGTGTTCTGTGTTATTGTACTGGTCTTCTGTGTTATTGTACTGTACTGATTTTCTGTGTTGTAGTACTGGTGTTCTGTGTTACTCTACTGGTCTTCTGTGTTATTGTATTGTACTGGTATTCTGTGTTATTGTACTGGTCTTTTGTGTTATTGTATTGTACTGGTCTTCTGTGTTATTGCAGTGTACTTCTCTTCTGTGTTACTGTACTGGTCTTCTGTGTTATTGCAGTGTACTTCTCTTCTGTGTTACTGTACTGGTCTTCTGTGTTATTGTACTGTACTGGTGTTCTGTGTTATTGTACCGGTCTTCTGTGTTATTGTAGTGTACTTGTCTTCTGTGTTATTGTACTGTTCTTGTCTTCTCTGTTATTGTACTATACTGGTGTTCTGTGTTATTGTACTGGTCGTGTGCGTTACTGTACTGTACTGTACAAGTATTCTGTATTATTCTACTGTACTGGTCTAATGAGTTACTGTACTGTACTGATCTGTGTTATTGTACTGTACTGGTTATCTGTGTTACTATATTGTACTGGTATTCAGTGTTATTGTAGTGTGCTGGTCTTCTCTGTTATTGTACTGTTCAGGTCATCTGTGTTATTGTAGTGTATTGGTTTTCTGTGTAATTGTAGTGTACTTGTCCTCTGTGTTATTGTAGTGTATTGGTTTTCTGTGTAATTGTAGTGTACTTGTCCTCTGTGTTACTGTACTGGTCTTCTGTGTTACTGTACTGGTCTTTTGTGTTATTGTTCTGTAATTTTCTTCTGTGTTATTGTAGTGTACTGGTCTCCTTTGTTATTGTAGTGTACTGGTCTTCTTTGTCATTGTACAGTACTGATCTTCCGTGTTATTATACTGTACTTGTCTTCTGTATTATTCTACTCTACTGGCCTAATGTGTTACTGTATTGGACTGTACTGATCTTGTGTGTTATTGCACTGTACTGGTCATCAGTGTTTCTGTACTGCTCTTCTGTATTGGTCTTCTGTACTGTTCTGGCCTTCCGTGTGATTGTACTGTACTGGTCTTCAATGTTGCTGTACTTTACTGGTCATCTTAGTTACTGTACTGTACTGGTCTTCTGTATGATTGTACTGTACTGGTCTTCTGTTATTGTACTGTACGGGTATTTTGTGTTTCTTTACTGGCCTTCTGTGTTACTGTACGGGTCTTCTGTGTTACTGTACTGGTGTTCTGTGTTATTGTACTGGTGTTCTGTGTTACTCTACTGGTCTTCTGTGTTATTGTATTGTACTGGTATTCTGTGTTATTGTACTGGTCTTTTGTGTTATTCTATTGTACTGGTCTTCTGTGTTGTTGCAGTGTACTTCTCTTCTGTGTTACTGTACTAGTCTTCTGTGTTATTGTACTGTACTAGTGTTCTGTGTTATTGTACCGGTCTTCTGTGTTATTGTAGTGTACTTGTCTTCTGTGTTATTGTACTGTTCTTGTCTTCTGTGTTATTGTACTATACTGGAGTTCTGTGTTATTGTACTACTCTTCTGTGTTATTGTACTGTACTGATCTTCTGTGTTGTAGTACTGGTCTTCTGTGTTACTGTACTGGTCTTCTGTGTTATTATATTGTTCTTGTCTTCTGTGTTATTATACAGTACTGGTCGTCTGCGTTACTGTACTGTACTAGTATTCTGTATTATTCTACTGTACTGGTCTAATGAGTTACTGTACAGTACGGATCTGTGTTATTGTACTGTACTGATTATCTGTGTTACTATTTTGTACTGGTATTTAGTGTTATTGTAGTGTACTGGTCTTCTCTGTTATTGTACTGTTCAGGTCATCTGTGTTATTGTACAATTCTGGTTTTCTGTGTTATTGTACTGATCTTCTGTTTTACTGTATTGTTCTGGTCTTTCATGTTATTGTACTGTACAGGTCTTCTGTGTTTTTGTACTGTTCTGGTCTTCTTTCTAATTGCACTGTACTGTACTGGTCTTCTGTGTTATTGTACTGTTCTGGTCTTCTGTGTTATTGTACAGTACTGGTCTTCTGTGTAATATTCTGAACTTCTGTTTTATTGTACTGTTCTGGTCTCCTGTGTTTCTGTTCTATTTTTGTTTTCTCTGTTATTGTACTGCACTGGTGTTCTGTGTTACTGTACTGGTCTTCTGTGTTATTGTACTGTAATGTTCTTTTGTGTCATTGTAGTGTACTTGCCTTCTGTGTTATTGTAGTGTACTGGTCTTCTGTGTTATTGTAGTGTACTGGTTTTCTGTGTAATTGTAGTGTACTTGTCCTCTGTGTTACTGTACTGGTCTTCTGTGTTACTGTACTGGTCTTTTGTGTTATTGTTCTGTAATTTTCTTCTGTGTTATTGTAGTGTACTGGTCTCCTTTGTTATTGTAGTGTACTGGTCTTCTTTGTCATAGTACAGTAATGATCTTCCGTGTTATTATACTGTACTGGTCTGCTCTGTTATTGTAAGGTAGTTGTTTAATTTGTTATTGTACTTTAGTGGTTTACAGCGTTATTTTACTGCACTGACCTTCTGCGTTTCAGTACTGAACTGGTATTCTGTTATTGTACAGTACAGGTCTTCTGTTTTATTGTACTGTATAGGTCTTCTGTTTTACTATACTGTTCTTCTGTGTTACTATACTCGAATTCTGAGTTACTGATCTTCCGTGTTATTGTACAGTACCCTTCTTCTGTTCTGGGTTACTGTACTGTACTATTCTTCCACGTTACTATATTATTCAGGTATTCTGTGTTATTGTACTGTACTGGCATTCTGTATTATTGTATTATACTGGTTTTCCATGCTATTCCACTGTATTGGTCTTCTGTGTTATTGTACAGTACTGGCCTTCTGTGTTATTGTACTGGTCTTATGTGCTTTTGTACTGTTCTTCTGTGTTACTGTACTAGTCTTCTGTGTTAATGTACTGGTCTTCTGTGTTACTGACTTGTCTTCTGTGTTATTGCACTGTACTGATCTTCTGTGTTGTTGTATTGTACTGGTCTTCTGTGTTATTTTACTGTTCTGGTGCTCTGTGTTACTGTACTGCACTGTACTAGTCTTCTGTGTTATTGTATTGTACTGGTTTAATGTGTTACTGTATTGGACTGTACTGATCTTGTGTGTTATTGCACTGTACTGGTCATCAGTGTTTCTGTACTGCTCTTCTGTACTGGTCTTCTGTACTGTTCTGGCCTTCTCTGTGATTGTACTGTACTGGTCTTCAATGTTGCTGTACTTTACTGGTCATCTTAGTTACTGTACTGTACTGGTCTTCTGTGTGATCGTACTGTATGGGTATTTTGTGTTTCTTTACTGGCATTCTGTGTTACTGTACGGGTCTTCTGTGTTACTGTACTGGTGTTCTGTGTTATTGTACTGTACTGGTGTTCTGTGTTACTCTACTGGTCTTCTGTGTTATTGTATTGTATTGATCTTCTGTGTTATTGTATTGGTCTTTTGTGTTATTGTAGTGTACTGGTCTTCTGTGTTATTGCAGTGTATTTCTCTTCTGTGTTACTGTACTGGTCTTCTGTGTTATTGTACTGTACTGGTGTTCTGTGTTATTGTACTGATCTTCTGTGTTATTGTAGTGTACTTGTCTTCTGTGTTATTGTACTGTTCTTGTCTTCTGTGTTATTGTACTATACTGGTGTTCTGTGTTATTGTACTGGTCTTCTGTGTTATTGTACTGTACTGGTCTTCTGTTTTACTGAACTGTTCTTCTGTGTAATTGTACTGTACTAGTGTTCTGTGTTACTCTACTGGTCTTCTGTGTTATTGTTCTGGTCTCTTATGTTATTGAAATGTTCTTGTCTTCTGTGTTATTGTTCTGGTCTCATGTGTTTTTAAAATGTACTGTTCTTCTGTGTTATTGTACTGGTCGTCTGTGTTAATGTACTAGTCTTCTGTGTTACTGTACTGTGCTGGTCTTCTGTGTTACTGTACTTTATTGTTCTTCTGTGTTATTTTACTGGTCTTCTGTGTTACTGTACTGTACTGTTCTTCTGTGTTACTATACTGGTCTTCTGAGTTAATGTACTTCTGTGGTACTCTACTATTCTTCTGTGTTATTGTTCTGGTCTCCTGTGTTATTGCATTGTACTAGTCTTCTGTGTTACTGTTCTTGTCTTCTGTGTTACTGTTCTGGTCTTCTGTGTTACTGTAATAGTTCTTTGTGTTATTGTACTTTACGGGTCTTCTGCGTTATTGCAATGGAGTGTTCTACTGTGTTATTGTAGTATACTGGACTTCTGTATTACTGTACTGTAATGGTCGTCTGTGTTTCTGTACTGTACTGGTCTCCAGGTTTCATTGTAGTGTACTGGTCTTCTGTGTTACTGTACTGTACTGGTCTGCCTTGATATTCCTCTGCGTCCCATCATATCTTCTAGAGGTTCTGTCTCTTATTCTCTTGATTCTTGGCTAGCCAAAACCCTCACTTCCTTTCTTGGTACTTTTTCTCCTGCCCACCTTCGTCACTCTCAAGACTTCATTGAACGGGTTCGCTCTCTCCCGACCTGTAAGATGCTTTGTCTTGATGTCGAGTCCCTCTTCACTAATGTCCCTCTGGATGATGTCCTTAATTTTCTCAGATATACATATACCTACTGATGTCTTTCTTGATCTTATCCGCCTTTGTGTGGACTCTAACTCCTTTTCTTTTCAAGGTATATATTATTCTCAAACCTTTGGTGTCGCTATGGGCTCTCCTCTATCTCCTGACGTACACCATTGATGTACGTCCTTCACTCTGGCTCCGCTATGTAGATGACATCTTTGTTCTTTGGCCTCATGACTCAAGTCTCTTCCAACCTTTTCTTGATGCTCTTAATAATCTTGCCTCTTCCATTAAATTTAAAGCTGATTGGGAATCTAATTCTTTGCTTCCTTTCCTTGATGTTCATGTCCACCGCTCAGTTACAGGTTTTGCCTTCTCCGTGTACCGCAAGCCTATGCACAGTGGCATGTACATTCACTACTTCTCTTATAATTCCTCCTCTGTCAAGAAAAGTGTTCTTATCTCCCTCTTTCTCCGTGCTCTCCGCATTTGTGATCCTCAGTTTCTTAAAGCAGAAATTTCCACTCTTCATAATTCATTTTCCCGTCTTGGCTACCCTTCCCATTTCATAGACTCTGCTTTCTCTCGTGCCAAACGGACTTTCTTCTCTCCTAAACCCTCTACTTCTGGGAACTCTCCTGTCCTCTGCCTTCCCTACATCTCTGGTCTCTCTAATCTCAACAACTCTCTCCGTTCCTTAGACATCAAACTTACCTTTCACCAGACTAACACTCTTCGCACTAATCTAGTTCATACCTCCCCTCCCTCCACAGATTCTCCTGGTGTTTACTCTATTTCTTGCTCCTCCTGTCCTCTTCAGTACTTCGGAGAAACTGGACGATCTCTTCCTGACAGACTTAGGGAGCACAAAATTAGTGTTAGAACAATTGAAAATATTGATTTCTTATCTGTTCATCCCCTCTTTTGATACGCCTATATATGCCTCTCTTTTGACCAATGAGATGTTTTAATCTATTGTTCATCCATTTAGGATCATTTTTGTTAGATCTAATTTCCCTACTCGGAACAAAAGTTGTCTGGGCAGCTAGAACTACGCTCTGGAAAACGTCATATTGGCAGCCAAAACCACCTACCTGACCCATAGTCAGGTCATCCCAATTTAGCCCACCTAGGTAATTTCTCAGCCCCGTGAAGTCGGCTAAGCGAAAGTCTGGAACAGGGACTTGATTGCAGTTACCTGGGTAATTCCATGATATATTGAAACTAAGTGATTTGTGATCGCTTTCCCCAAGCTCTTCATTAACCTCAAGGTTATTAACTAGTGATTATTTGTTGGCAAGAACCAAATCAAGCAAGTTGCTACCTCTAGTTGGTTCTGCCACAAACTGTTTTAAAATACAATCCTGAACCGTATCAAGAAAATCACTAGACTCAAGATTACCTGTCACATTGTTCCAATCAATTTGTCTAAAGTTAAAATCTCCTATTAACACAGCATTTTCATACCTAGACGATTTAGTAAATCTTGTGTAGTGTAATACTGTATAGTGTAGTATTGTGTAGTGTAATAATGTGTAGTGTAGAATTGTGTAGTGTGGAATTCTGTAGTATAGGGTTCAGTAGTGTAGTACTATGTAGTGTAATGCAGCTATGTATTATGTAGTGTAGTATTGTGTAGTGTAGTACTGTGCAGTGTAGTATTGTGTAGTGTAGTATTGTTTAGCACAGTACTGTCTACCTACCTGGAGGGCATTCCGGAGATCGACGTCCCCGCGGCCCGGTCTATGACCAGGCCTCCCGGTGGATCAGGGCTGACCAACGAGGCTGTTACTGCTGGCTGCACGTAGTCCAACATACGAACCACAGCCCGGCTGATCTGGCACTGACTTTAGGTATCTGTCCAGCTCCCTCTTGAAGGCAACCAGAGGTCTACTGGTAATGCCCCTTATGGCTGGTGGGAGGCTGTTGAAGAGTCTTGGGCCCCGGACACTTTTTGTGTTTTCTCTTAGTGTACCAATGGCGCCTCTACCTTTCACTGGGGGTACGTTGCACCGTCTGCCAAGTCTTTTGCTTTCGTATGGAGTGATTTCTGTGTGCATATTAGGGACCAGTCCCTCCAGAATCTTCCAGGTGTAGATTATGATATATGTCTCTCGCCTTCGCTCCAGAGAATATAAGTCTAGTGCTTCCATGCGTTTCCAGTAGTTAAGGTGTTTGATGAAACTTATATGTGCAGTAAAGGTTCTCTGTACATTCTCTAGATCTGCAATTTCACCTGCCTTGAATGGGGATGTTAATGTACAGCAGTATTCTAGCCTAGAATGAAAGAGAACAAGTGATTTAAAAAGGATCATCATTGGCTTGGCATCTATTGTATTGAATGTTCTCATTATCCATCCTATCAGTTTCCACGCAGATGTAATAGTGGCATTGTTGTGGTCCTTGAAGGTGAGGTCTTCAGACATTACCACACCCAGGTCCTTCACATTACTTTTCCGCTCTACTGTGTGATTGTAGTTTGTAATATACTCAGTCCTAGCTATTATTTCCTCCAGTTTTCCATAACGGAGTAGTTGGAATTTGTCTTCATTGAACATCATATTGTTCTCTGTTGCCCATTGGAAAACTTGGTTTATATCTTCTTGGAGATTTGCCGTGTCCTCAATGGATGACACTCTCATGCAGCTCCTAGTATCATCTGCAAAGGATGATACAGTGCTGTGGTTTACATCTCTGTCTATGTCTGATATGAGAATGAGGAACAGGATAGGTGCGAGTACTGTGCCTTGTGGGACAGAGCTCTTCACTATGGCAGCATCCGATTTAACTCTGTTTACCACTACTCTTTGTGTTCGATTGGTTAGGAAGTTGAAGATCCATCTGCCTACTTTGCCATTTATCCCTTTAGCACGCATTTTGTGTGCTATTACACCATGATCGCACTTGTCAAAAGTCTTTTGCAAAATCTGTGTATACTACATCTGCATTCTGCTTCTTTTCCAGAGCATCTAAGACCATATCATAGTGGTCTAGCAGTTGCGAGAGGCAGGAGCGACCTGCTCTGAAACTATGTTGCCCTGGGTTGTGCAATTTTTGGGAG
Organism: Cherax destructor; assembly: GCA_009830355.1. Lineage (NCBI taxonomy): Eukaryota > Metazoa > Arthropoda > Malacostraca > Decapoda > Parastacidae > Cherax > Cherax destructor. The sequence goes on from WNWK01019412.1 coordinate 14,803, forward strand.
TCCAGGTGGTTTGCTATCCTGCTTCTTAGAACTCTTTCAAAGATTTTTATGATATGGGACGTTAAAGCTATTGGTCTATAGTTCTTAGCTACTGATTTGCTGCCACCTTTGTGGAGTGGGGCTATATCCGTTGTTTTTAGTGACTGTGGAATTTCGCCTGTGTCTAAGCTCATTCTCCATAGTATAGTACTTAGGGCCTGTGAGAGGGGTTTCTTGCAGTTCTTAATGAACACAGAGTTCCACGAGTCTGGGCCTGGGGCTTTCTCAAAGTCTAGAGGAGTTAGGGTTATGTCAGAAATTTGGCATACATTGACAGGGTTTTGAGTGGTTCGCTGAACACAGAGTCATATTGAGATTTCAGTATCTCACTCATTTCTTTGTTGTCATCTGTGTAAGATCCGTGTTGTCTGAGCAGGGGCCCTATACTAGAAGTGGTTTTTGCCTTGTTTTTCGCATATGAAAAGAAATATTTCGAATTTCTTTCAATTTCACTAATCGCTTTTAGCTCCTCTTGACTCTCCTGGATCCTGTATGAGTCCTTTAATTTTAGCTCAATATTTTCCACTTCCCTGGTTAGCGCTTCCTTCTGTGAATCAGATAGTCCGGCATTCTTGAGGAGCTCAGTGATTCTTCGTCTTCTGTATAGGGAGCGTCTCTCTCTCTCCTTTTTACTTCTTCTCTTCTTTTTTCGTAGAGGAATATGCCTTGAACATACTTCAGCTACCAGGAGGTTGATCTTTTCAAGGCACTGGTTAGAGTACATGTAATTTAAGATATCTTCCCAACATGTTTCATTTAGGTCATAGTTTACCAGATCCCAGTTGATGTTCTTGTTGTTGAAGTTGAACTTGGTAAAGGTACCCTCATAGCTATATGCGTTTTGCTGATCAGGACTCCTGTGCATGTACGTCTGGACTTCGATTAGATTGTGATCAGAATTTGTTGTTTTTGATATTGTTATGTTTCTTACCAGGTCCTCATTATTTGTGAAGATAAGGTCTAGTGTGTTCTCTAGTGTAGTGTAGTGTATTATTGTGGTGCATAGAACTGTGTAGTGTATTATTGTGTAGTGTAGTGTAGTATTGTATACTTTGTAGTGTAGTATTTTGTAGTGAAGTACTGTACTGTGTAGTGTAGTATCTGTGTAGTGTATTATTGTGTAGTGTAGTGTAGCATTGTATACTTTGTAGTGTAGTATTTTGTAGTGCAGTACTGTACTGTGTAGTGTAGTATTGTGTTGTGTTGTACTGTGTAGTATTTTGTAGTGTAGTATTGTGTAGTGTAATATTGAGTAGTGTATTATTGAGTAGTGTATTGAGTAGAGTAATGCAGTATTGTATTGTAAAGTCTGGTATTGTGTATTGCAGTGTAGTATTGTGTAGTGTAGTATTGCATAGTGTAGTATTGCATAGTGTAGTATTGTGTAGTGTAGTATTGCATAGTGTAGTATTGTGTAGTGTAGTATTGCATACTCTAATACTGTATAGTGAAGTATTATGTTGTCTAGTATTGTGTAGTGAAGTACTGCATAGTGCTTGGTTTGATTGGTATCGTGGGTACGGGAGTAAATTCTTGGGTAGTTTTGGGTAGGGGAGGTTTTGATATGGACCTGCCTTGTATGGGCCAGTAGGCCTTCTGCAGTGTTCCTCCATTCTTATGTTCTTATGTTATGTACTGTCTATTGTAGTATTGTGTAGTGTAGTACTGTGTAGTGCAGTACTGTGTAGTGCAGTATTACCTAGTGCAGGATTATGAAGTGCTGTAATGCATAGTGTAGTATTGTATTTTGTAGTATTGTGGTGTAATATTGTATAGTGCAGTGATAGTATTGTGTTGTGTCGTAATAGTATTGTGTATTGATGATTGTGTTGTGAAGTGATAGTATTGTGTTATGTAGTGATAACAGTATTGTGTAGTGATTGTGTTGCCTAGTGGTGATAGTACTGTATAGTGATTGTGTTGTGTAGTGATAATAGTTGGTAGGTAAGACATATAGGCAACAGTTAGGCAACTTTATTCCGAAACGCTTCGACTACACAGTAGGCTTCTTCAGTCGAGTACAGAAAGTAGGCAGCAGCAGTAGAGGTGTGAAGACGATGTATCAGTCCATCAGCCTTGCATACTGTCCGAAGATGAGGTGTGGAGTAGTAGCATTGAAAATTGGGTTGAGCAAATATTCTGTTAGTGGGACGGATTGTGAAGGACCTGCCTAGTATGGGCCAACAGGCCTGCTGCAGTGTTCCTCCTTTCTTATGTTCTTATGTTCTTAAGTAATCATTGAGAGGTCACTTCCCTCTCAGATCCAACATTCCCACTTGAAAAAGTTGTCCAACGTCTTTTCTGTACTAAGATGCCATTGTGTTGCAGTGTCTGACAGGGTGAATATCAAAATGGTATGCAATACCGACAGGTTGATAGGTAAGATACATAGGCAACAGTTAGGCAACTTTATTTCGAAACGTTTCGCCTATACAGTAGGCTCTACTGCTCCTGCCTTCTTTCTGTACTCTACTGAAGATGCCTACTGTGTAGGCGAAACGTTTCGGAATAAAGTTGCCTAACTGTTGCCAATGTGTCTTACATACCAACCTGTCGGTATTGTATACCATTTTGATATTCACCCTGTCAGACACTGCAACACAATAGATGCAGTTATCTGGTTGGTGTGCGCTTCAGGAGACGCGCTCAGTATTATACTCACCCCAAGATCTTTTTCCTTGAGTAAGGTTTGCAGTCTTTAGCACCTAGCCTATACTCAGTCTGCGGTCTTCTTTGCCCTTCCCCGATCTTCATGACTTTACATTTGGTGGGGTTAAATTCGAGAAGCCAGTTGCTGGACCACGTGTCCAGCCTGTCCAGGTCACTTTGTAGTTCTTCCTGACCCTCATCTGATTTAATTTTCCCTATTAACTTCACATCATCTGCGAACAGGGACACTTCTGAGACTCAGAGCGTTGAATCTCCACTCTCTGGAGAGACGTAGAATGAGGGGAGATATTATCGAGGTGTACAAGTGGATGATGGACATAAACAAAGGAGATATTAATAAAATACTGAGGATATCGAACCAAGTAAGAACCAGAAATAATGGATTTAAATTGGATAAATTTAGATTTAGAAAGGACATAGGCAAGTACTGGTTTTCGAACAGAGTTGTAGATGCGTGGAACAATCTTCCGAGTACTGTGATAGAGGCTAGGACCTTGGGTGGCTTTAAAAAGAGATTGGACAAATATATGAGTGGGAGGGGCTGGGTTTGATTGGTGTCGTGAGTACGGGAATAAATTCTTAGGTAGTGGTGGTTTTGACATGGACCTGCCTTGTATGGGCCAGTAGGCCTTCTGCAGTGTTCCTCCATTCTTATGTTCTTATGTTCTTATGTTAACCCTCCCATCATGTCATTCACATATACCAAAAAAAAGCACTGGTCCTAGGACTGACCTTTGTGGAAACCAGCTCGTCACAGGCTCCCACTGTGATACCTCATCACGTACCATGACTCGCTGTTGCCACCCTGTCAGGTATTCTCTGATCCATTGCAGTGTCCTTCCTGTTATACGTGCCTGATACTCTAGCTTTTGCACTAATATCTTGAGAGGAAGTGAGTCGAAGGCCTTCTTGCAGTCCAAGAAAATGCAATCTACGCACCCCTTTCTCTAGTGTCTTACTTCCGTTACCTTGTCATAAAACTCCAGTAGGTTTGTGACACAGGATTTCCCTTCCATGAATCCGTGCTGGTTGTCGTTTATAAGCTGGTTCCGTTCCAGGTGCTCCACCACTCTCTTCCTGATAATCGTATCCATGACTTTGCATACTATACACGTCAGTGATGTGTTGAAAATTGTTGTTGGAGACACACACAGCATCTCTACTCATTCTCTAAGGACCCATGGAGAGATGTTGTCCAGTCTCATCGCCTTTGTGGTATCAAGGTCACTTAATAGCTTCTTCAACTCCTTCTCGATTGTGTGTATTTCATCCAACCTTGTTGGTATATCACTTGTTGGTGTACCCATCTGTTCTGACTTCCCAGAGCCCTTTCTGTCTCCACTGTAAATACTTCCTTATATCTTATGTTGAGCTCCTCACATACGTCTTGGTCGTTTCTTGTGAGCTTCCTACCTTCTTTCGTCAGCCTGATTACATGGTCCTTGACTGTTGTCTTCCTCCTGTTGTGGCTATACAACAGCTTCGGGTCAGACTTGACTTTTGATGCTATGTCGTTTTCGTACTGTCGCTGGGCCTCCCTCCTTATCTGTGCATACTCGTTTCTGGCGCTACTACTAATCTTTTTATTTTCCTGGGTCCTTTGTTTTCTGTACTTTTTCCATTCTTTAGTGCACTTAGTTTTTGCCTCCTTACACCTTTGAGTAAGCCATGGGGTCGTTTTGGTCTTCCTATTATTTCTGTTGCCCTTGGGGACAAACCTTTCCTCTGCCTCCTTGCATTTTGTATTTATGTAATCCATCATTTCGTTTCCTGACTTTCCTACCAATTATCTTTCCCACTGAACCTCCTGCAGCAAGTTCCTCATATCTGTGTAGTCCCCCTTTTTGTAGTTTGGCTTTACCCATCCTACTCCTGTTACCCTCTCCACTTGGAACTCTACTATGTATTTAAATCTCAGAACCACGTGATCACTAGCTCCACGGGGCCTTTCATATGTGATGTCCTCAATGTCCGAGCTACTCAGGGTGAACACGACGTCCAGTCTTGCTGGTTCATCCTCCCCTCTCTCTCTGGTAGTGTCCTTAACATGTTGATGCATGTGGTTTTCCAGTACTCCATCCATCATCTTTGGTCTCCATGTTTCGGGACCTGGTAGTCCCTGGTCAAGGACAGACAAGGTTATCTGCCTGATGACCTCATTCCACCTCTAAATTGACAGAATGGGACTACGTCTACTAATAGTCAAGAGAAAGCGGACCTCTTTGCCGAACACTTTGCTACCAAAATGCAAGTTCCTGATCCAGCGAGGGAGACTCCTTGGCTAGCTGCAAGAACTGTGTCAAAACTGTCAGTGGTGATAAGGCAGAAGGAGGTGCTTGTCTAACAAAAGGCTGTGGACCCAGTCAAGTTGAGCCCAAGATTGCTGAGAAGATTTGCAGACCAGCTTGTAGCACCTCTAACTCGCATCTTTCATCACTGCCTAATACAGTGTAAATGGCCTTCTCTGTGGATAGAGGCAAATGTAGTCCCTGTTCACAAAAAGAAGAGCAGAGCAGAAATCAGCAACTACAGACCAGTGTCACTCCTGTCAGTCGCTGGCAAGATCCTTGATCCTTGATTACCACTCACTACTTTGTGATCGTCAATATGGCTTCAGCAAAGGTTACTCTGCTGCTGATCTGTTGTTAAACCTCTCCACTAAATGGCACCAGTCACTGGAAGAATCCAAAGTCAGCTGTGTGGTAGCACTGGACATTGCTGGTGTTTTCGACCGAGTGTCTCACCAGGGCCTCTTTGCATAACTGCAAGCACTGGGAATTGCAGGCTCTGTGCTATGTCTCCTCAGTGATTATCTTCATGGTAGATCTCTAAGGGTAGTTCTCAATGGAAAAGAATCAGCAAGACATCCTATTGGGGTAAGTGTTCCACAAGGAAGTGTGCTGGAACCATTGGTTTCGAATGTCTACTTCAATGACCTTCATCTCATCCCAGAATCCCATGCATATGCAGACGACTGTACTCTGACATTTACTTATCCAAGAGAAGAAATGCCAGCTGCTCTAAGCTACATCAATCACCAGCTAAGAGCTATATTAGCGTGGGGAAACCGATGACAGGTAATAATTGCACCTGAAAAAAACAAAAATGATGATGGTCTTTAGGCACCATGATGGTAATGCCAGAGCAGAAGTAAGTTGGTACCTGGGGAAGACGTTGATATTCTTGGGGTGAAATTTGACTCCAAACAAGCTGCCTTGCAAACAAGGCAGCCAGGAAGCTTACAGCACTTCGACGTATCTCGCATCAGCTTGACAGTAAGGTTGCAAGATTATTTATGAGGCACAAATACGCTCACACCTAGAGTATGCTCCACTTTCTTGGATTGCCTGCCCCCCTCCCTCTCATCTGCGACTTCTTGACAGAGTAGAGAACTGAGCAAGACGTCTCATCCCTCGTCTGGACCCATCCTGGATAGATCTGTCATTTCAGCACAGCCTTCAACACAGGAGGGATGTGGGTGGCCTTACTGTTATGTACAAGGCCAACATTGTCAAAGTACCACACTTGGCTCCACTTCGAGGAGAGCGAGAAGCAAACTTCTACACAACAAGACGGGCAGAAAGCAGCAACTTCACTCTGGCTGCCCCTTCTCCAGAACATCATTTCATATAAGATAATTTATCCCCATGAGGACACAAGTCTGGAACACATTCGTACATCATTATGATGTCAATAAAGTTAGGAATCCTTAACCTAACCTTGTCAAACCCTGTGTCAAAGAGAGAGAGAAAGAGAAAGAGAGAGAGAGAGAGAGAGAGAGAGAGAGAGAGAGAGATAGAGAGAGAGAGAGAGCGAAAGAGAGAGAGATTGAGAGGGAGGAGTGTGGGATAGTGTGGGGAAGTATGTGTGGGAGAGGGTGATTAGAATGTAGGTGTGAGGAGAAGACAATGACGCAGGAGGAAAGAGATGTGGCCTCCGGTATTTCACCTAGATCTAAGCTCTTTCTCCAGTATTCTTTGGAGAAAGAGCTTAGATCTAGGTGAAATACTTTAGGCCTTAAAGAGTGCATAAGGGAGGTAGTAGAGCACTAGCTAAAAATTACAGACCAGTAGCCTAACTTCTCACATCATAAAAATATTCGAAAGAGTGATGAGATGGCAGATTATTTATTTCATGGAAAAGCACAACCAGCATAACCCGAACCAGCATGGTTTTAGAGCAGGACGATCATGCCTGTCACAGCTGCTGAACCATTATGAGAGAATTACGGAGGCATTAGAAGATGACCAAAACGCAGATGTGAATTACACAGATTTTGCAAAGGCGTTTGACAAATGCGATCATGGAGTGATAGCGCACAAAATGAGGGACATGGGCATTACGGGGAAGGTAGGCAGATGGATTTTCTGGTTTCTAACAAACAGAACACAAGAGGTAGTAGTAAACAGAGCAAGATCCTGTATCAGCGAGGTCAAAAGCTCAGTGCCCCAAGGCACTGTCCTGGCGCCTCTGCTGTTTCTCATCCTCATAGCAGACATATATAAAAACACCCGTCACACTTTTGTATCATCATTTGCAGATGACACTAAAATAAGCATGAAAGTCTCTACGGAAGAGGACACTGAGAAATTACAGGAGGACATAAGCAGGGTCTTCCAGTGGGCAGTGGAGAACAACATGACGTTCAATGGTGATAAGTTTCAGCTGCTTAGGTATGGAAAAAATGAAGAACTCAAAATGAACACTATATACAAAACTCAAGAGGGTCACCAAATAGAACGAAAGGAACAAGACCTGGGAATATATATGTCAGCTGACCTTCCTTTTAAAGAACATAACAAGACAAAGATCACGACAGCCAGGAAGATGACGGGGTGGGTATTGAGAACTTTCAAAACAAGGGAAATAATGCCGATGGTGACACTCTTCAAATTGCAATTGCTCCCTCATTTAGATATTGCTCAATGCTGACAGCCCCGTTAAAAGCAGGAAAAATATCAGAGCTGAAACAAATGCAGAGATCGTTTACGGCTCATTGAGCCAGTAAAGCGCCTAAATTACTGGGAACGCATTCAAGTCTTGAACATGTACTCAATGGAGCGGAGGAGAGAGAGATACATGATAATATATACCTGGAAAGTACTCGGGGACTGGTCCCAAATCTGTACACTGTAATAACAACATACTGGAGTGAGATATATAGGAGGAAGTGCAAAATAAACCCAGTGAGGAGCAGGGGTGCGGTGGAGACAATAAGGGAACACTGCATCAACATCCGGGGTCCCAGACTATTCAACAGCTTACCAGAAGATATCAGAAACACGGCTGGAACAGGTGTAGAAACCTTCAAGAGGAAACTGGACAAGTATCTTCACCAGGTGCCAGATCAACCAGGCTGTGATGGATATGTGGGGCATCGGGCCTCCAGCAGCAACAGCCTGGTTGACCAGGCAAGCACCAGACGAGCCTGGCCCATGGCCGGGCTCCGGGAGTAGTTAAACTATCGAAACTTCAAAAGTATATCAAAGGTAAGGTAAAGGTATATCAAAGTGGTAAAGAGGAGGGAATAAGGGAAGAGAGAGGGAGGGATAGTCACAGGGGGGAAGAGAAAAGGAAAGAAGGAGAGATAGGGGGAGGAGAGGAAAATGAGGAAGAGAGAGATAAGGGGAGCCGGGAAGGGAGGGGAAGAGTTGGGGAAGTGTGTGTTCATGACAGGAGAAGAATGAACGAGATTACTACGAAGGGCTTTAGTTTAGCAAAAAGTGAGTTTGATATCTAAAGTACGTAAGAAAAGCAAACAACAGGAGTCATCACAGGTCATTCATCACAGGTCAGTCATCACAGGTCAGTCATCACAGGTCAGTCATCACAGGTCAGTCATCACAGGTCAGACATCACAGGTCACTCTGTGTGAGAAGTCCGTTTAGCAAGAGAGTAAACAGAGTTTATTAAATCGGAAGGACAGCCAATGATAATGAACGAGCTGCGAGGAGTGACCTCAGGAAATGGTTATAATTATAACCATAATTTTTAAAGGGGTGGACTGATAAGCCAGCGGAAGGTCACCGTCAGATGGCTAAAAATTTCCAGCGTCATTATATGAATAAGATCTGCGTCGGGAAACACTTGTTCTATTTCCTGGCAAACCTTACCTAACCTGTGAAGAGCGACAATTTCAGAACTAAGCAACTGAAGGTCACATATGCGGAGAAAGAGAGAAAGAGAGAAATAAAGAGAATTTTCTTAACAAAAGAAGCAGGATTAGAAAAGCAGTGAATGTGCATGCCACTGTGTAAACAAAAAAATGTAAACAAAAAAGAAAACTAGCCAGAGAGCAGTGGATATAGACATCAAGGAAAGGAAACAAAAAGTTAGATTCTCATTCAACTTTAAACCTGATATTAATGAGGAAGATTGTTAAAGGAATCAAGTAAATATTGGACGAGTCAAGAGTCATGCAAAAACATCAACTACATATCATAGCCAGAGAGACGGACGTACACCAAAAGTAGAAGAGTTTCGAAATACTCCATAAAAATTAGGAAGAACAAGGAATAGAGAGCCCATAATAACACCAAACATATGAGAATGAAATTTATCTCTAAAGAAAAAGGAGTTGGAGTCCAGACAAGTCCCATAAGATCAAAAAAGACATAAATGGGCACAGGGAGTTGAAGCAGTTCCACACTGGCCCTCCCTCGGATATTACTGAAAACATCATCAACAGCAACATTAATGGTAAAGAGAGACTCATGAGTTTTTTCACCTTAGTGCACATTGTGAAATATACTCTCCTGTTATTGCAAAAATCCAACGATTGATATTTTATTAAGTATGTTAATAAATCTGAAAAATTTTCACCTACATAGCCTTAGCCCATAAAGGATTCATCCATTTCGTACAGTAGTGTGCAAGTTAAAATGGGAAAGGAGGAAATATTATGAATATCTTATATGTCTCCGGCTTAATTAATGTAGTTTGGGTTCTTTTCTGGCAAATATCCAGCTGTGGTGTTATTCTGCGACTCTTGTCAGTGCTACATCAGCTGTTTTTTTGTAAGGCTACTCCTGCAAGCAGGCTCTGTGAGTGAATGTGGTTTTTGCCAAATTCTCTCCTTCAGTTCATGATTTCTGCCTAAATTCATGATGGATGTTACACCAAGGAACTATGCAAATATTGTAGCTCTTAGAAGACATTCTGATTTGAGTATCAGACAGATCGCCGAAAATTTAAGCCAGCAAAGTCAACTGTTGGTCGAAGTCTGAAGAGAGCTGACGACACTGGTGATTGTTTAACGCTGCGTTGAGAAAGATGTGAGAGAAAACACTAGACAAGACCTCACGATGACATGGTTATCATAAGAAATAGTGTGAAGGATCCCCCCAGAAAACAGCAAAGATCTAGAAATAGATTTGGCTTCAGCTGGCATAAATATTGATTCTTAACTGATCGACGAAGGTTCCTTGGAGTTAGCGAAACCGCCAGAAAGTTGCTAAATAAACAATTATTGACTGCTGTTATGAAGTGCAGGAAAGCAGAAAATACACTCATACCCAGGAGCACAAGAATGGAAAAAAATAGACTGAGCCCATGGGTTACCCAGAGGTATAGAGAGGCCAAAACTAAATGTGTAAGAGAATAGAAAAAAATGAAAGACATAGAATTCAGGAAAATAATGAAATAAGATAAAGAGCCAGAAACGATTATGCATGGGTAAGAAGAGAGACTCAAAGACAATTTGAAAATGACATAGCATCGAAAGCCAAATCCGACCCAAAGTTATTAAATAGCCGCATCAGGAGGAAGACAACAGTCAAGGCCAAGGTAATCAAATCGAAGAAGGAAGGCGGGAACCTCACAAGGAACGACCAGGAAGTCTGTAAAGAGCTCAGCAAAAGATTTAGGTAGGTATTCTCACAGTATACAGGAAGGCTACCAACAAAACGAAGAGGTATATTGCACCAGCGAACGTTGGACACAGTACAAACAACTTAAGAAGAGGTAAAGAAGCTTATATGTGAGCTGGAGACCTCGAAGGTGATGGGACAAGATAATATCTCTCCGTGGGTCTTGACACAGGAAGCAGAGGTACTGCTGTGTGCGCCTCCAGCATTGTTCTTCAAAAAGTCTATTGATATAGGGCAACCGCCGAAATTATCAAACATTTTTTCAAAATTGCTGGTGCTATTGAATTTTCGGGGAAAAGTAAGCTAATTTTTTTTTTCGAAGTAGCTTATATATATCTCCATATTTTATCAAAAAAAATTAAGTTTCCAGGAAATTATTGAGAAAGGCTTGAATCGTCAAAATATGCAATAAAATAACGTTTTAGACCTTTTTTTTTATTATTTATAAATGATTTACGCATTTTTAAAAAATCCCAGAAAAAGTCAATAAAAATACATATTATTATTGAGTAATTTATAGTTTTTATTGAAATAGGTGAACCTAATTAAAAACCTTGAAAAATCTGTTAAAATTGTATTTTATTCTATATTTCAACGATTTGGAGCGGTTTCAACGCTATTTCAACAGCTATTTGAAGTCTTTTCTGACAAACCTGATTTGTTTTGCTAACTTACATAAAGTATCACACTTTTAATCAAAACTGCTGCTGCAATTGAGTTTTCCGGGAAAAATAAGTGAAATTTCATTTTTTTTCCGAAGTAACATATATATAAGCATATTTCAAATTAATTTTAAAGTTTTCAGGAAATGCTTGAAAAAGGCTTGAATCGTCGAAATTTGCAATAAAATATTTTTTTAAATATTTTTTTAATATTTATGAATAATTTACATATTTATAAAAAATCACAAAAAGTTCTTAAAAATAAAAGATTTTATTGAGTAATTTATGCTTTTTATTAAAATATGTGAAGCAATTAAAAACTCAGAAAAATGTGCTAAAATGGTATTTTATTATTTTTTACCTAAAATATGAAGCAATTCATTTGCAGTAACAATTTAATGAAAATTGCTGCTGCAATTTAATTTTCCGGGAAAAATAAGCGATTTTTTGAGTTGCTTATACTATATAGGCATGCTTTAGTAATAAATTAAAGTTCTTAAGATATTCTTGAAAAATGCTTGAATCGTCGAAATATGCATTAAAACAACGTTTTAGATAATTTTTTAATATTTATAATAAATTTACATATTTTAAAAAAAAATCACAGAAAAACTCAGGCTTTTCTGGAAAACATGATCTTTTTGCTAAAATACATAAATTATCACACTTTTAATCAAAATTGCTGCTGCAATTGAATTTTCCCGGAAAAGTAAGCGAAATTTTAGATCATTTTCAACATTTTTAAATAATTTACATATTTTTGAAAAACTCAGAGAAATGTGCTAAAAAATTATTTTATTGCATAGTTCAACGTTTTACAGCGGTTTGAAGGCTTTTCTGAAAAATCTGATTTTTTTTTTTGCTAAAATACATAAATTATCGCACTTTTATCAGATTTGATCCTGCAATTGAATTTTCTGGGAAAAGTAAACGAAATTTCATTTCTTTCAATGTAGCTTGTATATAGGCATATTTTACCAAAAAAAAATAATGTGTTTAGGAAATGCTTGCAACTGGCTTGAATCGTGGAAATATGCAATGAAATAAAGTTTTAGATAATTTTCAAAATTTTTAAATAATTTACATATTTTTTTTAAAAACTCCCAGTAAAAGTAATTAAAAATAAATATTATTACTGAATATTTCATATATTTTTTAAAAATATATGAAACATTAAAAAACTCAGAGAAATGTGCTAAAATTATATTTTATTGCACATTTTGACGTTTTACAGTGGCTTGAGGACTTTTCTGACTAACCAGAATATTTTGCTAAAATTCATAAATTACAACACTTTTAATCAAAATTGCTGCTGCAATTGAATTTTCCCGCAAAAGTAAGCGAAATTTCGTTATTTTTCGAAGTAGCTTGTGTATAGGCATATTTTAGCAAAAACAATAAAGTGTTCAAGAAATGCTTGAAAAATTCTTGAATCGTATAAATATGAAATGAAATAAAGTTTCAGATAATTTTTCAACATTTTTAAATATTATTGAAAAACTCCCAGTAAAAGTTCATAAAAGTAAATATTATTATTGAATATTTCATGTTTTTTTAGAAATACATGAAACATTAAAAAGCTCAGAGAAATGTGTTAAAATTGTATTTTATTGCACATACGACGTTTTCCACCGGTTTGAAGACTTCTGATAAACTTCACTATTTTGCTAAAATACATAAATTATAACACTTTTAATCTAAAATTTCTGCTGCAATTTGAATTTTCTGGCAAAATTAAGCGAAATTTAATTTATTTTTTTCGAAGTAGCTTATGTATAACATGTTTTAGCAAAAACATAAAGTTTTCAGGAAATTCTTGAAAAATGATTGAATTGTCGAAATAACGTCTAACATATTTTTTTTAATTCAAGTGAAAGTCCATAAAAATAAATATTCCACATTTCTAAGTTTTACTGCTGTTCGAAGTCTTTTCTGACAAACCTATTTTTTTTGCTAAAATACATAAAGTATCACACTTTTAGTCAAAACTGCTGCTGCAATTGAGTTTTCCGCAAAAAGAAAGCAAAATTTCATTTTTTAAAAAAGGCATGAATCGTCGAAATATGCATTAAAACAACGTTTTAGATCATTTCTTTAATATTTATAAACAATTCACATATTTTTAAAAAATATTTTTTAAAAATACGTGAACCAATTAAAAACTCAGAAGAATGAGCTAAAATTGTATTTTATTACACATTTCGAAGATTTGGAGCGGTTTGAACGCTTCTCTGACAAATCTGACTTTTTAGCTAAAATTTGTATATTATCACACTTTTAAATAAGCATATTTTTTGCAAAAAAGTTCAGGTTTTCAGGAAATACTTGAGAAAGGCTTGAATCGTCGAAATATGCACTAAAATGTTGTTATAAACCATTTTTTAATATTTATAAATAATTTATATATTTATAAAAAATCCTACAAAAAAAGTCAAATAAAATTAATATTATTATTGAATATTTCATATATTTTTTTAATAAAATCAAAGGCCTACCATACAGGAGGGTCTTTTTTCGTCAGTGCATTTTGCCGGGTAGCAGCCATTAGCATGATGTCACAGCCTGTTGTCACACTCCACAGTGACTCCTCAGTGCTCACGTGGCTGCCAAGGTGATAGGAGGTGTTGCACTTTTGTCTCTCATCCGCCCCATCTTTTGTTCGGTGTTCCCTTTGGGTTTGGGGCTATACCTGTTTGATTATGGTTAAAAGGAAGTCTTTAACACCTTAAACTAAAACTCAAATCATAGGGATTCACAAAGCTGGGCACCAGACGAAAGAAATAGTGGAGAATGTTGGTGTATGTGAGCATTCAGTAAGGAATTGGGTGTAGCGTTTTAAGGCTGGTGGCGGTGTCGAGTTACAGTCTGCCAAACGTAGGCCTGGCCTCTCCAAGAAGACATCTAACTGATTCTTTAACTGTGTTAAATATGCAGTTAGAGAGTACACCTAAGATAACTGCTGGAGAAAAGAAACCCACATCTTCTCACATAAGGTGTCTGTAAGAACTGTTAACAGACGTGTGTCAGAACTGGGCTACAGTAGTCACCGTCAGTTTAAGAAACCGATCCTCTCCAAGCCACAGAAGAAACGTAGGCTGGATTATGCAAAGAAATATCTTCACTGGAATCCTCAACAGTGGTCTGAAGTACTTTGGAGTGCTGATTCAACCTTCACCGTCACCTGTAATCGTGGGAGACATGTGTACCGGCCCAGAGATGGTGACCCGCTAAACCCCCGCTACACCTGTGGGACCACCAAACATCCAGACTCGTTCATGGTTTGGGGGTGTTTCAGTGCTCAGAATGTTGGTGAACTCATTGTGCTTCCCAAAAACCAGTATATGAACCAATATAATTAACTGGAGCTATTATGTGAGGCGTTTGACAAGTGTGGGTCTACGGTTTTTATGCAGAACGATGCGCCGTGTCATACCGCCAGATCTGTAGTTCAGTGGCTTAAGGACTGTGAAGTGAGGTTCTTTAATAACTGGCCAGGCAATTCCTCAGACCTAAACCCTATTGAGAACCTATGGTCATTAGTGAAACGAAGTTTACTGGGCAAGTATATCAGCTCCATCCCGCGGCTGGAGGCTGCTCTACATGAGGCATGGAATAACCCTCAAGAATTTGTGTGACAGTCTTCCTACACGGCTGAGGGACGTGATTAAGCTTAAAGAACGCAGCACTATGTATTAAAACCTCTGTAAGTGTGCAAATATGTATATTATAATATTTCATGATATGTGTTTTGGTACTTGTGTGGGGGAGGGGCGGCATAATGCCGTGACTTGTACTGTACATAGCGAAACCAGAGGGAAGTAGAACAGTTACGAAATAACTGTTCTACTTCCTGCTACGAAGTATTCCATATAGAGGTTACCAAGAACGGGATAGAGGAGAGTAACACCGAAGGCTTGAGAATAAAATTTATCTTGAAAGGACAAAGAATTGGAGTCCACACAAAGACGAATAAGATTAAGAAAGACATCACTAGGTATCGGGAGATCAAGTAACCCTTCATTGGCCTTCATACTAAAAAAATACTGAAAACATGATCAAGAGGGACATCAGTGAAAAGGGATTCAACGTCAAGACTTAGCATCATGTAGGTCGGATATAGCCGACCTCATTCGATGTAGTCTTGAATGTGACAGAGGTGAGCAGAGGATAAGACAGAACCTCCGGAATAAATGATGGGACGTAGTTTTTGGAAGACCATAAAAGTAAGGTAGAAAGGGACAAATAACACGGAAATGTTGAAAAAGTTCAAAGTCAGGAGGACAGAGATCGGAGAAAGTCCGAAGTTTATGGTTGAAAGTTCTCTTAATGCGATCAAGAGGGATGGAAATGAGAGGAGTGTAGATGCGTGAGTCAGAGATCAAGGCTTCAGTTTTTCCAAGGTAAAGCTCGCAATTAAAGACAACCACTTTTGATAGAAGAATGATAATATTGGTATCAGTAAGTGTATTCTGTTTTTTGATGTGCCAGAGTTCTACTTATTTATGTGTGTGATTTAACTTAGGATTGTACCTGTAAAATTCAACACACAATTTCTCAAAAAGATCTTGCTGAACAGTTTTGAACATGGTAGAACCATTAGTCACAAGGGATTATGTATGGACAATCAATGGTGATGACGCATCACTCACCCCATACACTTGCAAAAGAGAAGGAATATGCACTGCCGACAACACGGAAATTAATGAAATACTTGAGTCATAATATGACTGTGTTTAGTGAGGCTAATCAACCTCAGGACCGACCAGAGGAACACGCAGCACGCTACGGACATCTCTGAAATTTCTCATAACCTTAACTCCACTTAACTTTATAATGATCACGAATTTAATGGTCACGAATTTAATGGTCACGAATTTAATGGTCACGCACTCTGCCCCAGATCAAAACTTGTGGGACTCATAATTCTCAATTGCAAGTCAACCACTGTCTGGTGGCTTAAATATTCTATGGAGAAGCTTGGACACAGGTATCATCCCAGTCATTGAAAACTACTGGTAATGTTCCACTCCCCAAAGGTGACAGTAAAGCAACTGCCAAAAAAAAAATATATATATACTTGTAGACCAGTAGCGTGAAGTGCCTCATTATTAGGATCTTTGAAATGGTTTTAAGAAGCCAGGTTGGAACCCACCTAGAATAGCAATAATTGTACAACTGCTGCCTCAAGCACTTGTTGCATCATTACATCATGGTCTTCCATATTCTATAAGACATGCATAATGCACATGCATAATAAACATGCATACATAATACACATGTATAATACACATGCATAATACACATGCATAATACACATGCATAATACACATGCATAATACACATGCATAATACACATGCATAATACACATGAGTGTAAACTGATGTTGCTAAATCCTTCGAAACAATGTGGAGAAAAATGACATTTTGTCCAGATATTTTCAAGCTAATTTAATACAACGTAACAACACCAACAGTGACAATAACAACAGTAACAATACCAACAGTGACAATAACAACAGTAACAATAACACCAGTGACAATACCAACAGTGACAATACCAACAGTGACAATACCAACAGTAACAATACCGACAGTGACAATACCAACAGTAACAATACCAACATTAACAATACCAACAGTGATAATACTAACAGTAACAATACCAACAGTGACAATAACAACAGTGTCCAGTGTGCCACTCAAGAAAAAAAGCTTAAGTAATTATTAACTCTTTTAATGGAAGTAAAGACAAAGTTTCCAGATATAAGTCCTCCCAACTCTCAAGTAGAGCAAAAGTCCAGACAAACAATTATTAAAATCTATATATCCGATAATCTAACTCGATTGAAAATGGTTCACCTGCGTGTAACACTGGAGTGGTGAAACAACTAACAAAGATGTTGATATTCCCGAGTGAGCTTAAGCTCTCAGGTACCAGACACACTGACTAACTCACACTGACTGTCAGTCATTCTGGTGACAAACATGTCACCTTTGCGCTGCTCTGACCTGGGCGATGTCAGAACAAGGGACTGTATTTTTACACCCATAATTTCAAAACAAAAACGTACTGGAAACTTTTATGTACTTACACAATATGAAAACACGTCTCTGTTATTTACTTTAAAGCACGAAGGCGAAATTATGTAACAATAATTGCAAACTAGCTTAGCAGAATTACTCACAAATATCCCCGCTCTTATGACACTAGAGGCAAGCTGTCAGAGTGACTCATTTATGTACGAACTTTAATTTTAATAAATGTTCCTTGGCGAGGTACCTGTTTATGTTATGGGAGTGTGTTGATGGACACCATGGACATAACAACAACAGTGTTAACAGTAACTGAACCAAGAGTAACTGTATCAACAATAATAATCACTCAACACCACTTGTGTTGCATATCTGGCAAGATGATATTGTGGAGGGTGGTAGCGTTGGTGCCGTTGTGGCGGGCACTCACCTCTGGACAGAATATGCAGGTTAGTCATGCACTCCATTGACAACCAAAGATGAGCCTCTGGCGACACCTGTGTAGAAGTCGATCATGGAAATAAACATTAACTGAATCCAGTTAACATTTGTGTTCTGTAAGATGTGTTTGATACTGTTTACCTACTTAATTATAGGGTGTTGTGTTAGGCAACGGAACAGTACAGACTGTTGTGTTATCTAACGGAACAGTACAGACTGTTGTGTTATCTAACGGAACAGTACAGACTGTTGTGTTAGCTAACGCAATAGTATAAACTGTTGTGTTATCTAGCGCAACATTGTAGACTGTTGTGTTAGTTAACGCAACAGTGTAGACTGTTGTGTTAGCTAACACAGCAGTATAGACTTGTGTCAGCTAACGCAACAGTATAGACTATTGTGTTAGCTAACGCAACACAAAACAAGCATGATGCAAGGAAAGGGATAACAGCTCCAAGTTGCTTGGATCACTGAGTTTTTTACCAGTATCTTCAATTATATTTGCCTCAATTGATTAATACGTGGCCCTTAGCAGTGAAGGCAGTAAAGGACTAATGGCTCAAGTAATTGGAACTACTTCTACCTTTCTGTGGATCAAACCTGATTGCTTCTCCTTCCTCAGATGATGCTGCGCTTCTCTAAAATTAATAATAAAATAATAATCATGATAAAAATAGTAATAATAATAATAATATTTTTTAAACGCGCCAATCAGAGATTTCCTTGACATAGGTTATTATTTTTCTTGCAGGCGTTGCAAGCGTTATTTGAGCAGGCAGAACTGGGAACTCCTTCAGGTATCCAGAAACCTGCTGCTGCTGCTGCTGCAGGCTCTGGCAGCTCTGCGGGACATGTTTCAGGTGGTGTTGGGTCTGTTGGACAGTTTTCAAGCTCTGATGACTTTGCTGGACAGTTCCAGGATCCGGTGAATCTGTTGGACAGTTTCCCGGCTCTGGAGGGCCTTCTGGGCAAATTCCAGGTTCTGGAAACCAGTCTCTTGGAAGCCAGTTTCCATGCTCAGGTGGATTTGAAGGGCAGTTCTCTGGAAATCAGTTCCTAGGTCCTGGGAAAATAGGACAGTTCCCTGCAAATCAATTTCCAGGCTCTGGAAGATCTATAAGTCAATTTCCTGAAGTCAGTTCCAAGGCTTAGGTGGATCTGGAGGAAAGTTCCTTGGAAATTAATTTCCAGGTTCTAATGGACTTGGAGGGCAGTTTTCCGGAGGTCAGTTCCCACCACACAGACCGGGAAGACCACAGACTACCTGGACTACCATTTCCCGGTAGGCCAGGTGGAGGAGGATTTAAACAAGGAACACTAACTGAAGGAGGACAGGGAAGCAGGTTCTGCTTCAAATTACTCAACTATCAGTGCGTCCCCTGCTGTTGTAAATACAAAAATATTGCTTCTAATTAATGTCATTCACGAAATGGTTTTGTTTCTTTCGTTACGTACATATTTTCAATAGATTAGATAGATTTTGCCACCGAAGTGGATAGTTTATTGTGCACCCCATATCCATCCTGTGGAGGGTAGCGCAAGAGCATATGGATACACAAAAGGCCTAGGAACTAGGCCCCAAAAGGGTTAACAATTGTACATATGGATTTGTATCTACAGTTCACTTATCTGTTACAAGCAAATTTAGGGAATTTGCTTAGTATATCTGGTATCTTATTTTCATTAATAAGATATCTTGACATGTCACATATGTTATTATTCTGTCTATCTCTGTATTCCTCAATAAGTGGACAATTAAGCACAGTGTTCAAGACAGTGACCATATGCCTGATCACATAATTTGCATTTAGTTTGATCATCATCTGTGTGTCTCCCAAACTGTCAGAAGTACTTGTAGCAAAGCCTAAGCCTGGCCACTACAACATCAGTCAGTCTGTTCACATTGCAAGTTGCTCCATAAACATACTTATCTATGTTAATGTTATCATAGTGGGTTATAGATCTACTCAGGCTTCTAACTGCATTCATATAGCAATCATTTTAATTATTTACTTCTCTCCTAATATTATTACTAATGCTAGACACAGATATACCAAAGTTATATTCTGCATTCTCCTTCTGGGTACTCTTCTTGCCTAACATATCAAATTTATCATGAAGGAGTAATCCAAAGTGTGATGGGATCCATAGCAATTGTACATTAATTCCTTTGTCCCGGATTTTTGAGTATCTATACATGGCTTCTCCAATGAGCATGTTGTTGAGTCAAGAGCCCTCAGTGATGACATATAATCAGTAATGATGATAGAGTCAAGCTCAGTGTCATAAGTTAGTTTTAGTGCCATTAGGATTGCAAACAATTCAGTTTGCAGTGTAGACGCCCAGTTGTTAATTCATATGCATAGTTGAACAAATTTATTATCGTTCTTAACTAGGGAGGTGGCAACAAGAGCAGATGCAGCCCTGCCAGAAGACTCTGTTGATAACTTATTACTACCAGCTAGGCGAGAAATTTCTTCTTGAGCAGTTACTTTAACAAGTGATTTAAGGAAGGGATTACTAGCAATGATCTTCTTGGGAGGGGCTTGCAGGTATGTGATATTAAATGAACACATCTTCCATGGAGGTTTGAAATGCTCTTGTTGCCTACAGTGATACAATTCATGCAGGTTATAAAACTTAATGCAATTGCATGTTTTCACAATCCATTTAGATATGTGTGTATTTACTTCTAGACATTTAGTAAGATTCATTGTGACAGTGTCTGGTTCATTTCTTAACATTCTAATACCAAGTACTGTGTTAATCCCAACAATCCTATCACTGATACTGGAAATACCAAGCTCCTTCCTCATATTAAGAACCTTTGTAGTTTTGGGACAGCCAAGAATAATTCTGAGAGCTTTATTTTGCATTAACTCCAAGGGTCAGAGAGAACTTTCTCTAGCTAATATCAACATGGGAGCAGCATAATCAATAAAGGATCTAACATAGGCTATGTACATCATTCTCACGATTCTCACATTAGCACCATAGTTGGGGTTGTAGCCAGCAACAGCTTTAAGAGCATTTAGTCTATCTTTGCATTTCTTATTTAGTTATGGTATAGTGTATTTGTTAAAGGGTACATCTACACCAAGATATCTGTAAGTTTTAACGTAGCTAATGTTTTCACTCTGCAAATAGATGGGTGGGGGATGTTGTTTGCTTGGTAATATCTTTGTTTTAGAGGAAGATATTACGAGGCCTAGTCGATTTCAAATTGCTTGAACTTCATTAAGAACGGTACTCATCTTCTTATGCCCTGTTGTATGGATCATGATGTCATCAGCATAACTTACAGCTATATGTTTAGGTGAGGCAGGTAGAGCATTTAGGAGATCATTAATCAGAACATTAAATAGTATGGGACTGAGAACTCCTCCCTGTGGTGTACCTAGGGACATTTCTTTAGACTCGCTTCTAAAGCCTTGGTAGAGGATAGAGGATACTCTATTTGACAGGTATCCTATTATCCATCAGAGTAGGCTACCACCAATATTCATTTTGGCTAGTTCGTGTAGTATAACAGTTCTGTTCGCGATATCAAATGCAGATTTTAGATCAAGAAATGTGGTAAACCTAGTAGAGGTGTGTGCAGTGAGAAATGTGGAAATACAGTTTTGCACACTTTTACCTTTCATGAACCCATAGAGGGAGGGGGAGAGTTGGTGTCTGATTCTATAGTACAGTCTGTTAAGTATCATTCTTTCAAAAGTTTTACAAAGACAACTAGTTAAGGAGATCGGTCTAAATGTATCAGGCTGTTGGGGCTTAGAGATAGGCACAATGAGACTATTGGTTCAGGAAGTAGGAAGAACTCCCTCAATGTAACTGGTATTATACAGTGCCAACAAAGGATTATCAGGCACGTGCCTTAGAGTTCTGAGAATATCATAGGTTATACCATCCTCTCCAGGAGCAGTTGATCGACCTTTAGTTAATGCGTTATCAAATTCATGCTCGGTGAAGAGGCAATCACTCTCATCAATATTTTGGCTCATAAAATTAATCAGTTTCAACATTTCTTCAGAAGTACTCTCTAAGATTTTTCTAATATTAGATGGAAGGTTTTCATGCCTGGATGTTTTGGACCAGTCATTTATGAGGTCATTTGCTTTTTCAAGTGGAAAGGGATGAGCAACATTGCCAGTCTTTTTCCTGGTTATTTTATTTATACCTTTCCAAGCCAAACTTAAAGGGGTAGACCTATTTAATCCACTAACGAATTGTTCCCATTCCTGTTGCCTAAGTTCTTGCTTTCTATTCCTTCCATTTGTTAGTGCAGCTTGGAACGTTCTGAGAAGGTCTGGGGTTCTACACTCATGGTATGCTTTACTAATCCTCCTAGCTGCATGTGTTAGATTGCGTAGCTGTGGGTCATTATAGTATTTACATTGGTATTTATTGTCACTTATAGTGGAAGGTTTATGTATTCTTTTCCTGCCCACTTGATCTGTGAGTACAGTCTCAATAGCGGTAACTAGATCATCATTGAATTTTTGTGTGCCATTGGGCTCGTAGTTCTTATTTGAGAATAAGTTGAGAATAAGTTTCCTCATTCTGTATTTATCTCCTTGATTGCTGGAGATATGATCAAGATTGACAGTTGTGAATGTTGGGAAGTGATCAGATAGAAGATCATCAACTAAGACAGAGTCATGCATCGTATATAATGCATTAAATCCATGGCACAGATCTAGTATGCCACCATATATGTGAGTGGGCTCAGTAGTGCCCACAATTCGAACATTATCATGATCATTTAGAAATTTCACTAGTTTAATTCCATTGGTGTTTGTTATAGACCCACCAATATTCTTATGTCTGGCATTAAAGTCTCCAAGTATGAGTAGGTTCACTATTGATGCGATCTGGTAAAGCATCAGGTCGAAGCTGGTTCGCTGGGGCATAAAGATTAAAAATGTTTATGGTAAAATCGCCTGCGAATACTCTGGCACAATGATACTGCATGTTTACTCGACTCTGCAGGGCAAGGAGTGAATGTGGCAAGTTCTTTTTGACATACATCACACAACAGTTGTATTTTCAATATCGACCTCAACAATATAGGTGTTCAACACGCAAGACGAAATGGCGCTAACTTCATAGTTTTCAGAAAGCAAACTTTGCCCGAGATGTTTACGCTGGGCATCGATTCAGCAGTGGAAGGGCGGGGCCTTCTGCCCTCACCTGTAATATAGATCTTGTAAGCAGTTGTAGCACAGAGAGGATACGACAACCTCACTTTCCACTCTTGCTCCATAAATATTATTGGATAAGATCAAATTCATTGCAAGTATTCAACTAGTACTAGTTTTCTGTCTGACATAAATACTTTCC
>WNWK01019413.1:0-37856 GCA_009830355.1 Cherax destructor
CCCCCCAAAAAAGGGTGGCCCCCAGAGATATACCCATTGCCTGAAAGATACCCAAAGTCACCCCCAGGAAGACGGGAGAGTGATTGGGACACCCCTAGGCAATCCAGTTTCCATGGCAAACTACACCACTGCCAAGAACCTCAACAGAATGGGATGGACTAGGGACTCTTCCCCTACCAGGAACCAGAACCCTGTGGAGAGAAGCTCACAGGGGAAAAATGGGAAGGGAATAAGGGAGGGATGAGGAGGAGGAGGATAGGTAAAAAGCTCATGGGGAAGATCGGATGGGGAAGGGGGATTGAGGGGAAATTTAGGTTCGGTCTGAAGAAGACGACCAAGAGGTCCATCCTCAGACCGATAGCCTCTTTACTGCGACAAGAAGTTCCTTAAAGAGGCCACCCCCTTCATACCAGTAAACCAGCAATCTGGGATAGCCCTCACATCCACTGAGGCACCTCAGTGGACAAAAAGAGAGGGTGGCTAGACACCCACCACAAAGCATACCCCCTTCTGCCACCACCCCCTAGTGATACCCCCGTCACCCGAAAGACACCCAAAGCCACCCCTCGAGACAGAGATGGATCGGGAAACCCCTCCAGGTGATCCAGATTCCACGGCAAACTAGACCACCCCCAAAGGACCTCAATGGAATGGGATGGACCCCAGTACCCTTCCCCTACCTAGGAACTAGAGTACCTGTGGGAGTATCGCAAAGACTGAAAATAGGAAGGAAATAGGGGAGGGATGGGGAGGAGGAAAGGGAAAAAAAGGGGGATGGGGAGAATGGGATAGGAAAAGGGGATTGGGGTAATTAGGTTCGGTCTGGGGAAGGAGACCAAAAGTCTAATTCCTCAGACCAAGAGCCTCCACCGCACCAAGGAGCCCCTTCCTTGAAGAGGTTCAGGTACAATAAGACTTAGACGACTCTGTGAAATGATTCCTTATCCTTCCAGTGATTACTTTGTGTTTCTAAGTTGGATAAGTAACGACAATACCGTTCGTACTCTGTAAGGAGTATGTTCTTTTAAATTTTGGGGGGTTATTTACTGTCCCAGGTACCACACCCAAAAGTCTGCCGGGAGGAATTAAATTCATGTCAATACCTGGGCATCTTTATTTAAAGACGTTTCGTCAATCAGAATCAGTTTTTCAATTCAATTCAAATATTTGCGAAGACTATAATGAGGTATACTTAAGTCTTGATAAAATGGTTTAATCAAGAATAAAGTACTGAAGTCAGCTTTTACGCTGTGAGGGACTGATTATCTCCTCTTTCACTATCTTCTGTGAAGATTCTACAAAGGGTTTGTATCCCTATTTATTGAATAAAAAATCATTGGGTTCGAAACATCTTCAAATAAAAAAAGTGTCTAATTCTTCATCTTGGCGGTATTGTATATCATTATTATAATACTTTAATCTTCCATGTTCACCTCGCCTTCTAAAAAAAACTAATCCTAAGTAAAGGGTTGAGCACTTAAAAAATTCTCACAGATTCGTAGAAAGTAATAAGGAGGTTTAAGGTGTATGGGGTAAAATATAGGAATGAGGTTTTTGGGGGTATGGGCAAGTGAGAGTATAGGTAAAGAGAAGGTTTAAAGGAGATATACACTTTTAGGATTTTTTGGACTTGGGAAAAATAGAGGGGGGAAGGGGAAGGGGCTGTTGTGCGAGGTCTTGTAGACTAGAAACTTGCGAGCGAGATGAAGATTTGGAAAAAGAGGTGAAGACTAGGGGCCTCGGGGTCCCAAAAATGCAAAAGAGTTGGATGAGGTGACTGTGACAGTGAAGACTGCAGGATTTGGGAACACAGAGGTTGGGGGCCTCTCAGTAACTCGAAATAAGTCTGCCCTGAAGTCGTAGATGAGACACTGCCATGGCGTAAAACCTTCTGTCTCCAAGACAACGAATTTTCGTTCAATTAAGTAAACGGCCCCCAAATAAGATGGGCGAGCTTCAATACAATTAAAACAAAAGGGGGAGTACAAAAAGTATTGGTATGGTCGTCTGCACTACAGACTGGGCATTCCGCCATGGACCCTTTTTACTGGATGGCCAAAACCACGAATTTTTTCACTTTTGGTTTAGAAATTGCAAATGTCCCCGATATCAACTGAGGATGGAGGCTCACGGCAGTCAAAGTTAAGTGAGCTACATTGGGGGTAGTCTCTCCACCCAAGGCAGGGAGTACATGTGTCTCTTAGAGAATTTGGAGGTCTTGGAGTTCAAGCTGTTCCAGAATGTCTATGCTGAACATTGGTATGGGGAGAATGATGGTAACACTACAAAAATTGAAAGAATTGTGTTTTGAATTGTTACAGGAATAGCGTCTATGGTGGTAAGGAAAGATCAGAGTTTGGTGTATGAAACGAAATATTTCGACCAACATGGCGTAGGGGTACCTTGCTGATATATGATAAGATGATGGGTGCAGAGTTAAAAAATTAGTCCATTGTGTACTATGATGCTTTTTTGTAAAAGGGAAACGAATATCGAATTGATCTTTTCTGAGTAGAGGAGGGCATTCGAAACGTGTAATCAGAGATAGGTAGTGGTCGGTTGAAAAAGGACAGGACTGGTCTGTTTTTAGGTGGGGAGGTGATCTGAAACCATCGTAAAATGGGAGAAGCCGGGAAACATAGTCAAAAACGGGGGAGGTCGAATGAGTCAAAGGGTCAAACCATACCTCAGTATCAGTAGCATGCGACAAAAAAGTCACCCATAGAAATCAGAGGGATTTAGAAAGGTCCAAAGGTTTCCAGTAACAAGGCAGGATTGTAAAAGGGTACTGCTACAGAAAAGGGCCCATGACGAGCATTTTTATGGGTTTGGGACTCCATGGTTAGGTCTCTCCTTTTTAAGAAAAAAAAACAAAGAAAAAGGAAAATGGGGAACATGGGGAGGGGGGTTTGGGATAGCTCCTAGGAAAATTAAAGGGCCATAAACACCCCCTCCGCTCCCAAGACGACCTCACCGCAGCCGGTAGTGCAGATGTGGCATGGAACCTGTGACATACCCTACCCTTTATGCAAGTAAACCAGCAATCTGGGAAAGTAACCTTGCATCTACCGAGCCACATGGTGAACAAAAGAGGGCGGTCGGAAACTAGCCTTCAGTCACCACCACCTGGAATCCAACAGGCAGCCTCCAGAGATACACCAGTCACCTGAAAGACACCTGAAGTCTCCCCCTGGAAGACCGAAGAAGAATCAGGATCGGGTTCTCCAGACCATTCATATTCTACGGCAAACTACATTACCACCAAGGACCTCAACTGAATGGGGGAAGACCACGGTAACCTTCACCCCAACCTAGGAACTAGAATGCCTGCGGGAAGAACCCCAAGGCTGAACACTGCAAAGGGAAAGGAGAGGGATGAAGGAGAAAAGGAATGGGAAAGGAGGGATGGGGGGTAATTAGGTTCGGTCGGAGGAAGAAGACCGAAGGGTCCAATTCCTCAGACCAATAGCCTCTTAAACCGCAAGCAGCACCCCTTAAAGAGGTACATGCAAAAACCACAGTGAAAAAAACTCGAAATTCCAAGCGCTTTCATAAGAACATAAGAACATAAGAAAGAAGGAACACTGCAGCAGGCCTACTGGCCCATGCGAGGCAGGTCCAAGTCTCCCGCCGGCTTAAGCCAATGCCCTGCCCCAGCCAGGTCAGGTTACATTCACTTAAGGAAGGAGCACGGCATCTGACCTAGTAGCACAAGCTAGTCAGGTACAACTCACACCCACCCGCACCCACTCATATATTTATCTAGCCTATTTTAAAACTACACAACGTTTTAGCCTCTATAACTGTACTCGGAGTTTGTTCCACTCATCGACAATTCTATTACCAAACCAATGCTTTCCTATATCCCTTCTGAATCTGAATTTATCCAACTTAAAGCCATTGCTTTCGAGATCTCTCATTATCATGGTATAGTAAAAAAATAATAGAACAGCAGACAAATAAGAGCTATAATCTCTGACTCGACAAAACACTCATGAGCGAGGGAATGTAAGGAACGTTTGCTCAGGATACATGTCAAATGAATTATTACAGCCAACACGAAGCACTAAACCCACAAGGGCCATACAGCGCTGCAGGGCAGGATGTGTTAAAGCTGAAATAAGCAGAGATCAGTGACCAGCGAGGGTTAGGAGCATGCAAGAAGTAGAGTCAGTAAGGTTAATAGGAGCTCAAAATGGAAAATATAATCAAAGTCGGTGTAATAAAGCAGTTGCTGGCAAAACAGTCGGGAGTCGTCTCCTCATAGGGAGGCTATCACGAGGAGGCCAGATAAGTGTCAGATGCAAAGGCAGAAGAGCATAGTCTCCCAAGAATGACAGTGTTAATAAGAAGACTAGATACCCAAACAACACAATTTGTTATGGATTGACTCTTACCACCGTTGTTGCCAACTGTTGCAAAGTTGTCCAGAGATTACTGCAAAGTAGTCTGAGAACGGAGTGCCCTTACATGAAATGAGGTCATGAACAGCTGACTGCACAGCAGAGTCCGCCTGCTCGTTGCCATAAACATCTACATAACCAGGGACCTAGCAGAAAACTATTCTTGTTTTTAAAAGAAATGCGCACAACCAAAGTTGCACATGGAGAACGAAGGGATGATGAGAATCAAATTTTTGGATAATATGTAAAGCACTAAAGTCAAATTACTATTACGAATATTAAGGTAGGCAGGATACAATACAGGATACAGCGATGTGAAATGCATATAGCTCAATTGTGAAAATGTTACCAGTCAATTAAATAATCTCTTATAACTGTCCGGAAATACTGCTGCAAACCCGACACCGTAAGAGGATTTATAATCATCAGTGTAAACTACAACAATATAACAACGATATCGGAATTAGTAAAGAAAAACCGATTGAGAAGCTACAGTAAATAATTGAGCTTCCACACACGGAAGATGCCAATCATCAGAATTTTCCAAGGGGAAGATCAAATTTAGATACCGGATAGACGTATAAAAGGGTAAATGAAAGAGTGAATAAAGAGAAAGTCGAGGCAGACAGGAGACGGCAATAAAGGACTCCTACTAACATCTTATACTTCTCTGGATGATGAAGGTTATAAAACCCCAAAAATAGGCAGTAGCATCATGGTAATCGTAAAGATGGACCAGTCACCTCCCCAATGGGTTTTGGGGGGGGAGGAATAAAAAGCCCCTCAACACAAAGGCAATCCCTGATAGTGAATAGGATCATTTTTAAAAAAATTTGTGGGGGGAATATACCTGGTCTCCATAATCCTGTTTGATAAGATTGGGAACGGTATCACTGGGGCGGGGAACGAAAAAATCAAAAATTATGGAAATTGAGTTAATTAAAAGAAAAATAGCAACTCACTGGGCAACACAATGGTAATTTAAGATTTCTTCGGTTTTTTTAACCCCGGAGGGTTAGCCCTCGGGGTAACCCAAGAAAGTGGGTGCGTCATCGAGGACTGTTTGTCTTATTTCTATTGGGGTCCTCAAATCTTGCCCCCCAGGATCGACCCACCCAGCGACTAACACCCAGGTACCTATTTGCTGGGTGAACATGACAACAGGTGTAAGGAAAACGCAAAATGTTTTCACCCCGCGAATCGAACCCAGACCCCGTGTGAAGGGAGTTTTAGGCACCGGGCCCCCGGGGCCCCCGGAATTAATGTTCTACGACGCCTGTGGAAAATATGGGTTTTTTCCCGAACGTTATCTGTCCTTCCCAATGTGAATATTATTATTATAATAATAAAAGAACCCTAAACCACGGGGGAGTGTGAATAGATATCATTAATGTTTGTGTTGGATAACATTTAACTGAGTGTAAAAGAGAATCAAAGAAAAAAGCATGCCCAGGTTCTGGGGGATTTTTTGGGGCATAGGCCGAGGCAGGAGAGGTTCAGTGTCTGGGCCGGACGTGGGTTCTATGACGTAGGAGGTGTTTAAAAATAGACCGATTCCAAATCTTGATTTAGGTAGCCCGAAAGGAGGGATTAAGCTCAGTAAATTTGCGGACGTTAAGTCCGGGAAACCATTGTAAAAAATTTGGGGGAAAGGGGGAAGGAAGTTTGATTTTTGGGAGTTGGGCGCGCGCGATGCCCCCATGAGGGGAGTGAAAAAGGAATGTTGGTTCCATCTCAACTCATCGACTTCAAACCCTTTAAGGGATTGACTACTAACGAGTGTAAATTAGTGGGGCATTAACGTAATTGCCTTAATGGGATGAAAGTACAAATGGGGATCCTACCATTTTAAAAAATTATCGGTTTTCTCAAACAAGAGGGCCCAGTCATATGACACAGTTTACATAAATGTCGGTCTGGGCAGAGATAAGACCCGGGTTAATGCAGTAGTCGTGGATAGACTACCAGAGAAAATCTCTACCATAGGGCTTAATGGCGCTACAGAAAGACTCACCCAAAATAATGTAAAACTGGCACCTTCCGTAGTAAACAATGACTCGGTAGGACCAATAAGGTGCATTGGCCACCCAGCTCTTGACGGTGCGGGTGTGCTGTTCTCTGGGCTGACCTAGCGGTGATCAACGATAACTTCATTTTCTGTAAACATGGCGATGGCGAGCAGACGCAGGATTAACACAGTCTGTATAGATATGGTGACAGGGTCTTTGCAACCGGCACTGCGGCTACAGTTCTGCCAAACATATTAAGAGACGTTTATGGTTTGGAGACTACAGATTGATCTGGCGCTCAACGGCGTTAATAGAGTCTTTGTAAAACTCTTAACGGCTGAGGTGTACGAAGGGCGTCGACCCATCAAGACAGAGTCTATACGGTACATTCTGGCCCAAGTGCGGGCTGAAGGACGTGTCGCATACTTACACTTGGGTCAGGGTTAAGAACGGCCGTTGAACGACTGGGACATCAGCCAATATTTGGGGCTTCGGCAGGCATGCCATGCCGGGGGAAAGGGGGGGTCCGATGGTGGGCTTTTTGGGGGGTCCCCTAAAATGACAACGAGAGGGATGATATAGGAAGCGGTGCCGGATTGAGGAAGGGTGGGCACAGT
Source organism: Cherax destructor (assembly GCA_009830355.1). Taxonomy (NCBI): domain Eukaryota; kingdom Metazoa; phylum Arthropoda; class Malacostraca; order Decapoda; family Parastacidae; genus Cherax; species Cherax destructor. The sequence goes on from WNWK01019413.1 coordinate 7,030, forward strand.
GAGTGATGGAAGATGTATTGACCCCAGCACGGGGGAAGGTAAAAAGTCGATGGTGGAGGTGGCGAGAAAGGACCGGGGGTTTTGATGATAGAGAAAAGGAAAGGGGGGGAGGGTTGAGTAAAAGGGGAGGAAAGGGAAGGGGTCTCCAGCCTCCCCCGGGGCCAAGGGCAAACCCCCTTGTTTTCAAGTGTCAACATTAAACGTAAATGGTCTGGGGGGAAATTAAAAAATGGGTAGAATGAAATTTAGGAGGTATGGGGGAAAGTCTTTTTCAAAACAAATTTTGGTGTGGAAGCGAGGCGGGAAAGGGGATAAAAGGTGGGGTTTGGGGAAATTTAAAAGGGGGGGGTGGGGTAGGTCGCAGACTCTACCCTTTTAAATTTATGGGGAAGAGGGGGGGGGTGGATAGGGGGAGAGGGGGGGGGGGAGGCGGGATTTTCATGGGTTTCTCCCGGCAGAACTTCGGAAGGTGAAGGTGGAATTTGAAGGGATGAAGAATATGCTTTCGGGGTTTTTACCTGTGGGTCGATAGGGATTTAACTGTAATTCGGGAGAGGGATGTTGACCTGGGGGGGGGGTGTGTTGGTTGAAGAGGTTTATTAAAAGGGGGGTTTGGGGGGATGAGTTGGGGGGTTCCCGGGAAACTTTGTTGGGGGGGTTAAAAGGGGGTTGATGGGATTTTTTTGGGGTCTGTTGTGGTGGGTAGGATTAATTATTTGGATGTGGGTTTTTCTGATCACAGGGGGTGTTGGCTGAGGTGGATTGGTCAGAGTAGCAAAGTGGTATGGGGGATATTGGAAATTGAATGTTAGGTTGTTATCGGGTGAGGATAAAGGGTTGAGTTTGCGGGAGGGGGGGGGTAGGTTATGGGAACGAGGGCGAGGGAGGAAGATTTGGGGGGTTGGTGGGTGTCGGTTGGAAAACCACGCATATGAATGTTTTATCAGAGATTGGGAAAGGAGGAGGCAGAATGGCGATATGGGATGCAACGATATTTAGAAGGCTCTACAGAGTTTTTTATGTAAGAGGGGGATATGCAGTTACGGGGAGATTGGGGAATTGAAGAATAGGTTGATAGAAATAAAAATGAGAGGTTTGGGGCATGTAGGATAAAGGCGGGTATAGATGATGTTTTGTGGGGATAAACCCTCAAAATATGTGTTAGGTCAATGTAGAGTGCTAGGGAGAAAGGACAATGGAATAGTGGAAGTAGAGGAAAAGGCAGATGGTTATGAGCCAGGAATGAATATTAGAGGAACAGAGGCGATAGTGGTGTACGTGGACAAGTGATTTCAGAGGACCTGAGTAGTTGGATGTGGAGTTGAAGGCTTGTAATATTCTTACAGAGGGATAGTGGGGAGGTTAGAGGGGGGATAGGGGGATGGGGGGTAATCAGGAAGAGGAGGTATGGGAGGCAGTGAGGGGGCTTAGTAAGGAAAAGCCCTGGAATAGATGGGTTGGCAAATGAGTTTTATAGGGAACACTGGGATAGTATAGAGGTTGTGTGGTGGAAGTGATGAATCGGATGAAGAGGGATAGGATGATGGGGAAAGGGATGGGGATGGGTGGAATGGTCTTGGTGAAAAGGGAAAGGTAGGTAATATATTGAGAATTACAGGCCACTGATGCTCATGAATGCAGACTAAGATCTTTGCAAAAATATTGGGAAATAGATTGAAAAGGGTGCTTGAGAAGGTGATTGCAGGGGGCAGGGGGAAATCCGGCAGAGGGGTGCTTAAGGGACATGAGAGGATTAAGGGTTTTTAGATAGTGGTGGGGGAGGCATCTTAGCTTTGGACTGGAAAGGGCGTATGACAGTGTGGAACGTTTGGTGTTGTTTGAGGTGATGAGGAGGCAGGGTTTCTGGGGGGGAGGTAGGGATTGGGGTTTTGGGCATTATATGTAGGTGCTTGCGTTAGAATACAGGTGAATGGCAGGCTTGGGGTGTGGTGGAGATGGATAGGGGTCTGTGACAGGGGTTTTCCCCTGTCGCAGATTCTCTTTGCATGCGTGCAAGATCCATTCTATAGATTAGTGGACGGTGGGGGACAGGGAGGGGGCGGCGGGATAGAGGGTGTTGGGTTATGTAGATGACACCACAGTGCTCTTAGGGAATGTGGTTGGTTTTGAGACGGTTCGGAGGTGTTTAAGGACTTTTGTGAGGCCACTGGGATGAGCGTGAATGGTGCGAAGTCGAAAATGTTGGAGGTAGGATCCCCGGGTGGGGATGAGCTTGGGTCAGGGTATGGGTGGTTCGTGGTGGATAGCATCACTATCTGTGGAATTGCATACATGAGGGATAGGCATCAGACGAGAGGTGAATTCAGGTCGAGTGGTGCAAAGGGCGAAGTTGTGTATGTCTGCATGGAGGCCGAGTGATCTCACTTTGCGACAGAGGGTACTTGCTGTCAATACATTGGTCTACAGTAGGATTTGGTATGTTGCTGGTGTGTACCCACTGTTGCAGGTGGATGTGAAAGAGTTGGAGCGTAGAGTACTCAAGTATATCTGGGCGAATGGGAGGAATTGTTGCGGAAGGAAATTGTTAGGAACGGGGTAGGGATGGGTGGTTTGGGTTTAATTTGGTTGGAGCGGAGACTGGTGTGTATGTATGTGAGACGGTGCTTGGTGAGGAGAGGGGGCTTGGGGGGAAAGGAGGAGGGTGGGGTGGGGGTGTATTGAGGGAGATGAGTGAATGGTGGGGGGGAAAGGAGTTAGATTACTGTAGAGATTTGTTGAGGAATTTATTGGTAATTAAGGAACCGCATAAAATGAAGGTGAATAGGATGATGGGTCTTGGTGCGGAGGCTAAGGTTGTAGAGGGTGCAGCGGTGTTTCCAGTATATGATTGGGTTCGGATATGGAGGGGTTTTCGAGGACTTAGGTTACGCGCAAGAGATCGTGAACAGATGTACAGATTTTTACATGGGGCGGTAGCGTCAAGGGCGGTATTATTCAGTATGGGGTTGGTACAGGAGGGCAGGTGTGAGAGGTGTGGTATGTTGGAAACTGTCTTGCATGTGATATATTTCTGTGAAGCTTTGGGGCCGGTGCGGGAGTGGATGGGGGGGTGGTATTCAAACTTGGGGAGGGGGATACAGTTGTTGAGGGCACTGTTCCTGGACTTGGGAGGATTGGATGACAGGGTTAGGAGAGGCCTAATGCATTGTTTGGTTGATTTCGTGTGTGGGTCATGGAGATTGAGGGAGGTGGGAATAAGGGAAAGAATTAGGGCATTGGCTGCGGTAATGTACCGTACGAAATGTAGAAACAGGCAGGTGTATGGGAGGATTGGGATAAGGATTTTAGTTCGGCTTATAGGAATTTCCGGGTGGGAGAGTTATTAGTGGTTTGTAGGAGTTTAAGGGGCTTGGCTCTGCGACTTGCTAGGAATGTATGGTTGTGGCTTTGGTATGGCCTGGATGTTTCTTGGGATTGACTGAAGTTGGTACGGTTGGGGGCGGTTTGGTGGGTGGGGACAGATGACCTTTATACTGGGTGACGGAGACAGATGGGTTTGGGTGTGTATGTTGTGTGATCGAGTGGGGATGTGGATTTGGGTGTGTGGGTTATTTAAGGGGGTTGTAATTGGGGAAGAGTAAGGGTTTGTCCTGTTCAGTGCTGGGTGTTCAGTTATGGTGTAAGTGTGTTGATGTGGAGTGTTATTATTGAAGTTTGTGTATGGTCTGAGGTACTGAAACCTGGTTGATGGGTCTGTGGCCTTCAGGCAGATTCAAGACTTGGTGATGTTAGAGGACGGTAAAATGTTTGGTTACTGTCACATGAATTTGGTGTATTTTTATATATTTTAGTAGTTGTACTCAGAGATGACAAGGTTTGACTTGTCATGAGCAGTGGAACTGTGTTAATAATGAATAGGACAGGTGGTACTTGTGGTATCAAGTTTAGGTGTGAGTGGGTATACGTGGAGTGCATGTCATCTGTATGATTGAGTATTATATATATTGTGCCTGTGTGTGGAATACTATAGTAATTTGTGAGAAATGTACATTGTTTGGTGTACGACATTACTGTACCAGTGGATGTGGAGTGGTAATGGCTTGGAGCTCTTATCATTTTGGAGTGGACAGATATGTGGTACACGGACAGGATACAGTGGTGATTTACGCTATGTTTTATATATTGTACATCCATCATGATGTAATAGGGTCATACGTAGGTTGTTGGATAATGATTCTGGTTAAATGTAATAGGTGCATATAATTGTATGCACATAGTGATTGGCAGGATAGGGACTTTATTGTTCTATAATTGTTTTACTGGAGATTGATTATCTGTATGTTTTGTATTGATTTTGTAATTATTTGCATTAGTGATTGCGGTCACAGTTATTTATGGATATGTTTTGTAATTCTGTTTAAAATCAATAAAATGTAAAAAAAAATGTGTTTTGATAGACAGTGACTATTATGCCGCCCTTGTGAAAAGTATGGTGAAGAAATGCGGTGTCACTCTCCTCAAACTGGTGCGGGCCATGTAATTTATGGCAGGCCCCCTTGTAGTAATGAATGTCACGGTGTGTCTTACTCATGAAACGTCACCCCAGTGTAAATATTCTTCTATAGAGAACGCTGTTGAGCCAGTGTATAAATTGTGGGAACTGGACAGCATCGGAATCAATGTAAATGAAGAAAGTCCAGATGATTCCTTTACTCAGGAACAATACCTGAAGGATGTTAATTTGAATCTGGACAATACTGGGTGCGACTCCCGTGGAAGCTGAACCATCCAGAATTACCTACTAATTACAGGATGGCGTATGGGCAACTGAGTAAGACACCAGAATTGTTGACTGCTTATAATGAGATAATTAATGAACAGTTAATTAATCAGTTCATAGAGGATGTACTCCTGAACAAGCCAAGATTTATGGCCACTACTTGCCACATCACGGAGTGAAGGATTCGAAAACCACTCCTTTGAGGATTGTTTAATTGTAGTGCCAGGAGCAATAAAAATGTACCTAGCTTGAATGATTGTTTAATGACGGGTCCGTCGTTGACGGAAAATTGGGCGATATATTATTAAACTTCAGAGTTAAGAATTACGCCTTTACAGCAGATATAAGTAAAGCTTTCCTGAGAGTGGGTTTGCAATAAACAGATCAGGATTACACGATTCCTGTGGCTCAAGGATCCTAGCAACCCACTTAGTCCTCTGAAAACCTTTCGCTTCAGGAGGTATTGTTTGGTGCTACCTCCAGTCCGTTCCTACTTCAAGCAACGATAAATGCATACCTAAACGTACAGGTGGTCCATTGAGTCAAGTAATGGGTAAACAATTCTATGTGGTTAATTTCCTGGGTGTGACGTCAACCGAAGTGGAACTAATGAGGATATATGAAGGGGCTAATGGCATAATGCAAGGTGCAAATATGCTCTCAGGAGTGGAACAGTAATTCGTCCAGGTTAAAGGACCGATAAATAAAGACAATCCAGGAGTTGGAGTGTCTGGGTGTAGTAATGTATTGGGACTGACTTGGGATACTGAGAGAGACTCGTTATTGCTAAAGTCTAATAATTACAGTATGCCCAATAAATTAACTAATTATTATTATAATAAAAAACGCTAAACCACACGGGTTATACAGCTTATAAATTAACTAAGAGTCCTACTTGATGAAGTTAATGAATGCTTCGATCCACTAGGCTTAGTGGCACCCCTTACAATAAGAGGGAAGTTATTAATACAAGAAGCATTGAAACAAAATGTGCTTGGGATGAAACCCTACCTGAGGAATTCGTTAACAGGTGGAATAAATTAATTGGTGATTATGAGAAGATTCCAATGTTGGAGTTCCCGCCGCCAGGTGGCCAGACAAGAAGGGACTAATATACTCCACATTTTTTGCTATGCTTCAAAATTAGCGTACGGAGCAGTCACTTATCTTCAATGTAATAAAGACATTTCTCTAGTCATGTCTAAAGCTAAAGTGGCTCCAATTAAATTACGTACCTTACCTCAGTTCGAATTAACAGACGTTTATGTGGGTGTCAAATTAACTGATTATATACAGAGTAAATTGCCGGAGATAAATATTAGCGACACCATAATTTGGTTTGATAATGAGGTATCCCTATAGTGGTTTCGTAATGGGAATAGTAAGATTGTGTACGTACAGAATAGAGTCGCAGAAATTAACCAGATGCAAGATAAATATAATAGTCTGGGTCAGCATAAGTTAACCTTCAATCACATACCCTGTGAAGAAAATCCAGCTGACTTCTGGTCTCGAGGGTTGACTTGTGTAAAATTTATGAATGTTTTATCGTGGTTTAAAGGACCCTTTTGGCTGGTGGATAAAGTTAATTGGCCTGTGCAAAAGGCGCATATTGCTCCTGTTGAAATTACTGTGAGCACCGCTCCAGTCATTGGTCCCTCCTTAGCCATTGATATGAATAGATATTCATCTTTACCCAAGCTGATTAATGTCACGGGATATTCATCTTGTTTATACAAGATGAATATCCCGTATGATTTTCCACATCCTCTGAAATACTGGCTACAGAGGGTACAAGGAGAAATCTACGGAAATGAGATTAAATTAATAATGGAAGGAAAAAATTGTGAAAGGTTCAATAATAGAAAAATTGGGGCTCTACTTGGAGGATGATGTAATCAGGTTCAGAGATAGGTTGCAAAATGCTGAATTGGGTGAATATGCTAAACACAGTATCCTGCTCCCCAAAACTCATCATCTGACAACTTTAATTATTTTAAATGCCCATAAAAATGTAATGCATGGTGGAGTACAAGATACCTTAAATTGTATTAGAGAAACTTTCTGGATTCCTCAAGGACGACAAAGTGCGAAGAGGGTCATCAAGACATGTGTAGTGTGTCACCGTGTGGATGTCAGAACCTATATGTACCCAGGACCTCCACCATCGCCCAAGGAATGATTGCAGTTGGTAAAGCCATTTGATGTAGCAGGTGTGGACTATAGTGGTCCAATTATTTTAACTGGTACTGCAGATGGTGTTCCCATGAAAGTGAATGTTTGCTTATTTACTTGTACCGCTACAAGGGCAGTTCATTTAGAAGTGGCTCAGGATTTGTCTGCAGAACAGTTCATACAGCTGTTTCGGAAATTTTCAGCTAGGAGATCCTGTCCGTGACTGATGATTTCGGATAATGCCACTAACTTTGTAGCAGGGGCTCAACATTTGAAGGAATTAAATAAGAGTAATGATGTACAATCTGCTAGATCAGCGAGGGTGTGGCTGGAGAATCGGATAAATAATAATCCTCTCTCGTACATGATTAATACTGACTCCTTCTCACTTGATATGTGGGCGGCAACTGGAAGCTGCACCTATCTATAGAGATAATCCTGAGGAAATTGATGAGGATTACAATAATGTGACAGTGTTAAGTTATAAATTTAAGATGTTAAATAAAGTAATAAATCACTGGTCCAATGTATGTGGCGTAAAGAGTATCTTCTTACACTGCGTGAACACTTTTATGGTGCGGCGAATCGACAGAATATTCAACCAGGTGACATTGTGTTAATTGATACTGAGCAACATCGAAGATTGTGGCCTCTGGGCAAGGTACCCAGACGCTCAAGGTGTTGTCAGGAATGTCAAAGTGTTGTGTTTTGGTCAAGAAAGTTTACGTACCATTAATAAATTAATTCCCTTGGAGTTAAATGGTGTTCAATCAAATGTGAATGAAAATCTAAGGGAAAGTGATGCGAGTGATATTGAAGACAACGCTGACCAGAGGATACCAGAGGAAAAAAGTGTTATCAGGCCTACGAGAACAGCCGCTCAGTCCAGATGAGGCTGGAACCGCCTCCTGGAGGATGATGCAATTTGAATCGTTTAACAACGAACTCCGCCCGGCCGCAGTGTGGAAAATATGGGTATTTTCCCAAAAGTTATACTCGATAAACCTTCCGATCTGAATAGATATCAGTAATGTGTTGCTGTTGGCTTAACATTTAACCGAGTGTAAAAGAGAACCAACAGATAAGTTGCGCATGCACCGGGTCCTTGAGGAGATGTTTTGGGGCATAGGCCTAGGCGGGAGAGGCTCATTGTCTAGTGGTCCTGGACGTGGGTGTCATGACGTAGGTGGTGGTTAATAATCGACTCGATTCGGTTGAAACATTGATACTATGTAGAGCTTCATAATATGAAGTGATGGGATTAATCTCAGTGAATAATGCGGGACGTTAAGTCTGGGAAACCATTGTAATAGAATGGTGGAAGGGGAAGGAAGTTTGATTGTTGGAGTTGAGGCGACGCGCGATGCCGCCATGATGGGAGTGAACAAGGAATGTTGGTTCCATCTCAACTCATCGACTTCGAACCTTAATGGATCGACTACTAGCGAGTGTAAATTAGTGGGACATTAAACCGTCGTGTGAACTGAAGATAAACTGGTGATGTTAATATCAAGAGAGAATGAGTGCAGCGATACTCTGCATCATTCTCCTACCGACCACATGTTAACTTCACACTCCTGTCCCGAGGATTGTAGACGTGTTAAGGGGCCAAGACTCCTTAATCGGGACAAACTAAGTGACACCCATCATCCTGCCGGGAGAAGAATTGTGTCTACCGAGCAGGACATCGAAACTAGGGGAAACAAACAGAAAGGATGCGACCTCCTCACCCACAGATAAGTAATCTTTCTATTTATGACAAACTGATACTTGCCAGTTAGGTATGTTATAATAGTACAGGTATTGTGGGTACATCAACGATCTCCAGTGACCAGCAATAATATTGGGAGAGTGATTGTCTTATCGTGTTGGTGTGTATACTCTTCCCCACTCTTTCTAATCAGTCCATTTACATATACAGTCCACAACTATTGTAGCATGGTACGTACTGGTGCGATCTACTCTAATTTATAATACTGGTCTAGGATATTATTATTATTATTAGTATTATTATTATTATAATCAAATAGAAGCGGTAAACCACAGGGGTTTGGTCTAGGATAGATGTATTAAAATTTCGTGTGTTATCGAGGGAGTCGTTTGCTGCGACCAGGGACGACTTAAGTTTTCTCACACGCCTCGTGGGGGTAACTTCGGTAAATATTGTTGGTCACCTCCTGTTGAGATTATTTGTATGTAAGTGTTGGTGAAGCCCATACAGGTAGTCTCATCATTCCCCACAGTTCCTACAAGTAATTATAGTCATTTATATAATGTATGGTGACCCCCGCTAGCAACATTACTCATATTCCGTATTTTTTTTTAGGAAGTTTTTCCGTTTTTTAGCTATTCCTTGTATTATTCTTTTTAATATAATAATTGACGATTTGGCATAATAGAGCGGGCGGAGCTAATACGTAGTCTGACAGCTAGTCTGACAGCTAGTCAGGAATCGTTTGGGAACATTAGCTTACGTCAGTGGAATTCCTGGTCGTCGGGATGCAGGAGCAAATACGGCAATATTTTTTTTTTCCTCTCTCCAACAAGGTCCTGGATGCTCTAGAGGACAATCAGAATGCAGATGTTATATACACAGACTTTGCAAAAGCCTTGACAAGTGTGACCATCGTGTGATAGCACACAAAATGCGTGATAAAGGAATAACAGGAAAAGTTGGTAGATGGATCTATAATTTCCTAACAAGTAGAACACACAGAGTAGTAGTCAACAGAGTAAAGTCTGAGGCGGCTACGGTGAAAAGCTCTGTTCCACAAGGCACAGTACTCGCTCCCATCCTGTTCCTCATCCTTATATCGGACATAGACAGGGATATCAGCCACAGTGCCGTGTCTTCCTTTGCAGATGACACCTGAATCTGCATGACAGTGTCCACCATTGAAGACACTGCAAGACTCCAAGCAGACATCAACCAAATCTTTAAATGGGCTGCAGAAAACAATATGAAGTTCAATGATGAGAAATTTCAATTACTCGATATGGAAAACGTGAGGAAATTAAAATCTCATCGGAGTATAAAACAAATTCCAACCACACAATAGAGCGAAAAATAATGTCAAAGACCTGGGAGTGATCATGACAGAGGATCTCACCTTCAAGGACCATAACACTGTAGCAATCGCATCTGCCAGAAAAATGACAGGATGGATAATGAGAACCTTTAAAACCAGGGATGTCAAGCCCATGTTGACACTTTTCAGGTCGCTTGTTCTATCTAGGCTGGAATATTGCTGCACACTAACGGCACCTTTCAAGGCAGGTGAAATTGCTGACCTAGAAAATGTGCAGAGAACCTTCATGGCACGCATAACTGCAATAAACCACCTCAATTACTGGGAACGCTTGAAGTTCCTAAACCTGTACTCCCTGGAACACAGGCGGGAAAGATACATTATTATATACACTTGGAAAATCCTAGAGGGATTAGTACCAAACTTGCACACGAGTGTCACTCCCTACGAAAGCAAAAGACTCGGCAGACGATGTAACATCCCCCCAATGAAAAGCAGGGGTGCCACTAGCACGTTGAGAGACAACACAATAAGTGTCAGGGGCCCAAGACTGTTCAACTGCCTCCCAGCATACATAATGGGGATTACCAATATACCCCTGGCTGTCTTCAAGCAGGCACTGGACAGGCACCTAAAGTCGGTGCCTGACCAGCCAGGCTGTGGTTCGTACGTTGGACTGTGTGCGGCCAGCAGTAACAGCCTGGTTGATCAGGCTCTGATTCAACATGAGGCTGGTCACAGACCGGGCCGCAGGGGCGTTGACCCCTGGAACACTCTCCAGGTAAACTCCAGGTAAATTTACTAAATGAAATAATATTCACAGGAATCATAAAAGAATGATTGTTCTTAATTCTGAAGACGCACTTTTTGAAATATTCTAAATATTTTGGGATTTGTGTGGAAGTAAAGGGCAGATATTTTGCAACAGTCAAACTTACTATTTTTTTGTGGAATAAAGATAAGATATTTACAAGGAAGTGCATCTTCTAAATTTCATATTAGGATTGTTCTCTCAGTAGCAAGTCCCCAAACAACCTGACGTTGCGTCATTTAGACCCAGATTGCTGCCAAATGTAATTTTCAGTAAATCTTTTTTTTTTCAATTGTTTTTTGGGGTATCTTATTTTTTTTTTTTACAATAAAGAGAATGAACACTTTTTCGTGTACACCAAAAATGAAAGAAATCGGACGAGAAAGGGGGGAAAAAGGTTCAACCGGCTATGACAATATTCTTTCATGGAGGTAATATGAGGTTTCCAACACATCCGTTATCTCGTTCAGAAAAACTAGAATACAGGTATAATGCGGCATTAGATAACAGAGTCTAGTATAAGTAATTTGATGCGTTTTAGTAACAATTTTAATCTGAGTAGTTGCCCAGTTTGTAACATTGTCAACAGCATTCTAGAAAGGAGCTGCTACTAGGTGACAGTCTGCTCCTTCGCAAGCTTTAAAGCAACAAAGTGACGACCAAATATTAGAGGGAAAAACAGAGGCAATGTTACTGATTGCTAGTAGAAAGAATGGTACTAAGAACACAACCCTGAGGGACACTTTCAGCTTGATCAGTCAGGTATTACGAACACCGGTGTACATTGCTGGCCGGCACACCTTGCTGTATCACTAACCATTTAGGAACAAACACAAAAATGCTGCTATTTGCAATATATGTACAGCCTATGCACAGTATTTACAGCTATATACAATAAGGTGAAGTTAAGCACAATACACTGAGAACCGTAGGAACAAACTGAAGGTAAGTCTGCCAAGGCTGCTTCACAAGTTTACTACACAGCTTCGGCGGCTTCCTTATGACTGGTTGGTTGTACTGGTAAAACAATGGGGTGCCTGCTTGTTAAAACTTTAGCACCTGGTTTGCTGGCATACCTATATGGGTGCGTGACATACGCCGAATAAAATCATACTCCTATCATGCCACATCAGGATATAACCTATTAACCGGGCACAGAAATGTCTCAGGCAGATTGTCCCAAAGGCTTAAGGAATGAGCTTGGGCCAAGATGTTATATAGCTAGGTAGTGCCATACGCATTTTCAAGATAAAAATAAAAAAGACTGCGATAATCAAGTGTTTACAAGGAAAGGTATTACGAACATTGGTTACCAAACAGTAAGTGGTCAGTAATGGAGTGTCCCTTACGAAAGCCAAATTGACTAGTGGAAAGACAATCGAGTCTCTCCAAATACCATACCAAACCTCTATTCACTAGACGTTCCAGCAAATTTCAAACTGCGCTACTACCTGGCTTATGAATGGGCAGAACAGCAGTTTTCCATGGACGAGAAATAACCCTTTGCGACGAAACAAAATTAATGACGTAAGAGGACTAGAAGGGCCGTCGGATGTAAATATTGATGCATACAAATACTAATACCGTCAGGCTAAGCAGTACCTTGGTGATACTATGGTCTGAAAGTGAGAGACGTCGATTTGATAGTAAAGAATTTAGTCCATGACGTACCTTAAAACAGTGCAAGGGAGATATTGCCTGTGTCATTTCTAAGAAGAGTTAGGTAACCGGGTTAGTCATCTGTTACAGGACGGGGTCGTTTGGAAGTTGGACCAGAGGTGGGCCGTCATGAGATGTGTGGACGATCTTAAAATCTGGTCATGTTAGGAGTCAAGGTCATGGTAGGACGCTATTTGGGTCGAAAAAAAAGGAGGGGGAAGGGAAGAGCAGAATATGTCGAGTATGAACCTCTTCTATTTAAAAGTGTAGAAGAATTAAGTCATTTCAATAAAATTCAGATTAAACCTTCTATAAAAAAGTCTGAGAAACTCGTAGAGGTTGTACAGCGCTTGGGGAAACTAGGCATTATCCCATTCAAGTTTGATCCAAAGAACAGTACAGGGCGAATTTGATCAGAGTCCCTCACCGACAGTAGGAATCCTGTTGTACAAGAATGGTATACAATACCAACAAGATGAAATTAAGACATGTGCAACATCTGGGTATCTTTATTGTAAACGTTTCGCCATCCAGTGCTTTATCAATACAAATTCTAGGACGTTATTTGAAGATAGTAGAACTATACAAGAGGACTGATTACCTCATCTTTTGTATATAGATCTACTGTCTTCAAGTTATGTCCTAGAATTTGTATTGATAAAGCCACTGGAGGGCGAAACGTCTACAATAAAGATACCCAGATGTTGCACATGTGTCTTAATTTCATCAGTAGGAATCCTTCTGAAGGACGATAACAATGTTATGTTACAGATTTTTGCACGTTAGGGGCAGAGACTAACAATAATTTAAAGTTTTATTTAAACAAGATCACCAAATATAAACAAAAAAAAATCTGAACCAGAGAAGCTAAGTGTTCTGGTATTATCTGCTATTACTGTTCAAACAAATTTACCTTCTTCGAAATCTTTATTTCAGGAAATTAGTTTTATCTAAAATATCAGTTTTATAAATAAGATTTAGTACACTAGGCAAAATATTAAAATAACCTACATGGCTAAAAAAAATGTTACAATTGTTTAGTAGATGAAAAATGAGGCAAAGGCCAAACATGAGAACATTAGAAATATCTATCATGGAAGATTAAAGTACTTGCATACGAACATAAATAAGATATAACTTTCCTCTTATATTACAAATACAGAAGAGATCAGGCTATTTTAAATATTTGACTACTTATAAGACTACCTCATTTAATCTTTCGAATATTTTGTTGCAATACTTCGTTGCTACCTCTCTGGTCATGTATTGTGTTGCGTAGTCAAGTGTGTGGATGAAGTGACCTTTGAATGTATGAAGGTTGTGAGCACAGGCCAAGTTAAACTTGTTGATTGATACAGTGGACAATACAAACTCGGGACGTACGTGGGGTCCTCCCTGCACCAGCTGGGTCACATCACCCATGTTAGAAACAAAGTAGTCAGTCTGACGAGGCGGTGGATTCAAGAACATCTCTCTGCTGTTCTGTACATCCGGGCGACACAGCTCATTCAGCGCCGCCTCCTGTAGCATTGTCGCATTTTCCATTTCTCTGTGTAAATCTCTCTGGAAAGAGCGTGCAAAGCTCCAAAAATCTTCCATAGCATCTCTCGGGATCTTCGTACACATATTGATGGGCGCCATGTGACAACCAAAAGCAAGAGATGAATCGCTGCTCCAGTAGTTTCTCATGTTGGTACTGTGTTTGCTGTACACAGTGTACTTGTCACTAATTATATTCTTATCCACCAGGAGGTCAACGAAAGCCAGGGAAGCCAGAGCACAGAAGGCAGAATGAAGAGTCACATCCTCCGTAGAACACTTCTCCCTTAGTAACTTTGTAGTGAATTCATCTAAGACGCTAGTCAAGTGGAGTGCCTGGTCCTCTAACCCTTTTGGAACTTTGAAGAGAACTTCCAATTCAGATTTCCTCAGTTTTCTCTCCCACTTCCCCATCAACTTCTGTTTCAGCAAGGGGTTATTTTCTATAGCCACTTTTCTCGCCGATATTAGTTTAAAAGTCTCACCAGCGACAAATTCTGCAAGCTGCTGTTCATCATCAATGGGTGTGCCAGCTATGACATCATTTAACAGCTGCAGGAAGAACCCACATATCTTCAGGGCAGTGAAGCTGTCAGCAACACCATGGTGTATTCCAAACGCCAAGTGGCTTGTATAGGGCCACTGCGACCATTCCTCAGTGAGAAGTGGAGAGAGAGCCTGTGGTGATTTCCGAATGGTATAGTCATGCAGTAACGAACTAGCAGTAAGCACATATGGGGTTGAGCTAGTCGACTGAGAGTCAGGTGGTAAACACATTGGCACTGTCAAACGACGTCCTCCAGATTCACCCAAATCACCTCCAAGTAATGACTTGGACGAAAACCTGGCAAAAAGGATCGACAGGTGGTATTGGCGAGGTCCGTCCTAGAGAAGTCGATATTTGTTAACGACGAGGTAGAAGATAATGAGGACAGTGAAGAGGGTGGTGTCGATGTGGCATAAGAGAAAGATGAAGACACAGATGAGTATGATGAACAAGTAGGTAAGGAAGAAGATACTGAAGGCATTGAGGAAAAGACTGGAGACTCCGAGAAGGAATTTTGAGAAGACTCAGGGTTATTTGGGAATTCTAGGGAAGGAGGGGTATCTCGCAAAGGTGGGGGAAGTGTACGAGGTGTAGCAGTGGAAGGGGTAAAGGGAAGAAGGTAAGGTTGACTAAAAATAGAAGGTGGCTCGCCAAGGAGGGTGTGGATGACAATCCACTGCAAGGTGCCGGGCTGAGAATAGCACCAGAACCGCCTTCGTGTTTAGTAGTAGCAACAGCAACAGCAGAAGCAGCAATAGCAGCATCAGCAGTAGTATCAATAGCAACTGGTTCAGTAGCAGTACCAGAATCAGCAGAGCGGGCAGTGGATCCATCGTAGGGAATGCCAGAGTCAGTACCACCAGAAGCAGCCACAGTCTCTGACTCTCCAGCAACATTAACAACGGCAGCAGCGGGGAGGAACTTAGCGCACCATAAAGGGCCCTCTGAAGAGTTGTATTTATATGTTCTCAGACGGGCTATCACACTGTTTAGGTCACAATCTTCCAATACCACCTGCAATAGTTTAAAAGATGTCTTAACGTGTAATAAGATTAGTCGTTAAAGAAAAAAAAAAAACTGACCAAAACATTAAGAGTTATATGAAGCTTTAAGTAAATGGATCATTCAACTAATAATGTTTGCTATCCTCTGGTCACTGACCTAAACCTACAAGTGGGTCAAGGGTCAGAGGGAGGTCGAAGAGAAATTTAAAAAGATGATTAACCTCACAGATCAACGTTCTTGGCAATACAAATTAAACATGAACACAAAGTAAAAAATGAACTAGCAGGAATCAGCACATACGTAATGTCTCACCACCAAAAAAAAAAATGAACATTAGAGGAAGCGCCCCCTCCCCCAACCGGTATCCGAGAAATATAATTAATTTTAAGTAAAATGGCCGACGTCGCCGGCAGAACTAAAATTCCGTCTGTGCCTCAATAAGTAGGGTACTAGGAAGCAGATTATAGGAGAGCTTTGCGCACTCCCATCTTCAATCTACAGAATCTTAGTTAAGATTGCCCTGATATTTAACCAGGAGTATTAGTAACCCAGTAGTAAATAATCGGGGACGGGTCTTGTTAAGAGGGGTATCGGGTGTAAGTAAGCGATCCCTGGTCCCCTCGGAGTCGAGGATGCTACAACTGTGCAACTAGTATTCTTACAAGTCTTTTTGAAGAAACAGGACCCAACACCTACCTCCTGTCAAACCCTATTATTTTCGTGTTTGAGCCCATCCCGCCTACAATAAATGTCTAACGAAATGACAAGCGCAGGTCATTCAGCACTGCATAAAAAAAGGTAAAGGCTAGAAAATATCTTCAAATAAACTCTATAATTAACCCACTTTGACCTTAAAATTAGTTCCTACAGACACCTTGGCATTTAGAAACACCATAAAGGCAGGAAATTTTCAACTTAAGGCAAATTTAAAATATGACAGTTAGCACAGTCAAACTATACCGATCAAGACAGGAATATCTGCAAACACGTGACCATGGTAGAGGTGTATGGGGCTGATCTTCAGTAGATTAGTATTCAAGTGAATTCCTGTTTAAGGAGGGCTGAACACCCACACCCTGCCAAACAATATAAAACTTTCTTCATTCTGCAGGGCTTGTCAGGCCCACTACTGCCATAGTACATATATGAATATGGTCCATGAAGGCAATGCAAATGTTTACACAGTGAGCGTGAACGGCAGCCTTTGACTGGGATGCCAGCAAGGCTCAGGCACTAACAGAACTACGTCTTTGTGCCGCCTCAACTATGTTTGGTTCTTTTGAACTACAGTGGACGCAAGCATACCGAGCCAGGGCAGACAGCACACTGGAATCAGTACAGTTAATCAAAAGCAAACTAAGCCACCTAACAAAGAAATAATTGGAGCTCTGCAGTGAGCATAAGACTCTTTGGTAACTGTACTACAAGTCTTCACAGCTAAGCAGCCACCACCTCAGAACTGAACCATGCTCCAAGAATTTACCGAAGGTAATCACGAACTACACAGGGATGAGGGCTGGGATTCATCCTCTGCCTACAAAAATGCACCTTAAGCACCATCCAAAGTCACAATCCAGGAGAAGGTCCCGGAATCTGAAATGTAATGAACCTGTGCAATGCCTATTCAATGCACCTGTGAAATGCCTAATTCTAAAGTTCAAAAAGGCCAGCAGAGAAGAGCTACCCTAAGTAGATCAGGCAGCCATATACCAGCCTGAATTAACCACAAAGGTGAATCACTGTCCGCTGGTCCGCACCTCCCACACCTAATACAAAGTAGATAAATGAGACATACAACATTTGGGTATCTTTATTCTTTATTATGGAAAGAATAAAATTATCCAAATGTTGCAAAAGGTTTCATTTCTCAACTTTTTCTCAATGGTTTTCTAAACCATTTATTCACATAGTTTCTAAGTACAATATCTAGCGCCATCAGAGCATCCATTATGATTTATGAGAGGCCCACGTTAAGCAGCATGTCATTATGACTCAGACTAACACCAACGAATTTTATACATTACTTTCGTTGATGAGTTACTACTGACACTGAGGGCTGAGTGGTAAATTAATATTTTTATATTCATATTGAGCGGTATATTAATCAGGGTCTGACATTCTTTTAAATAAATCTAAATAAGGACATTAATTTGAACTATATGAACAGTTTTAAAAACATACCTCAAAGTCTATATTTTCCTGAGTTGTCTCCTTGAACCAGAGGACACCGTCACGGGTGCCAAAACTCAAGCGAAGGTTGGGCACTTTTCTGAGGAAAACAGTTAAAAGATTTGAACTGATATTTCATTTTGTTTATGTTCGAATAATGTACATTGTTGCTACGGTGATGACAAGAGTTGTCAACAGGAAAGTAACGCAATAGCATTAATTACCGAGACAGTCAGGAATGAATCTGAAAGTATAGTAATTTTTATATGAAACTATACATTTGTTTCAATAATATACTGTGTATTTAACACATCATTCGACTCTCAGCTCTTGAGGCGAGAGGCCATGCCCTAGTACTGCCACCTGGAGATTTTCCTGGCAACTTAGTTTATCAACATGGCGTCTGTGCCTCAACGCCGCGTCAACACGATTTGTATTGAGCTCACCACTGGACATATCAGCAGTTCCATGGCAGCACATCTGCTACCATCTATTCATTGTGATACCTACAGAATACATAATGAGGAACTGTTGGGTATATCCGTAATGGCATGAATCATATTTTTGTGAAGTTTAGCGACAGTCAGGCATATCATCGAGTGGTGGAAAATTATCAAGACTAGTGTATGAAGGTTACAACTGGAGTCTCTGTGAAACTGCACATCTCTAAACATTATACATGGGTGCATATTAAAAATGTACTGTTCAAAGTGAAGGAATACGACCTATGTCGTGTCTTTCAGCAATATGGGACCGTCCATGCAAGTACTATTTGCAGATGGACCAAAGGTATACATGCTGGCCTCCTTGAGGGAACCTGTACACTCAAAATGATGCTGCATCGCCCTATCTCATATGTCGTTCTTGAGGACTTCAGAACAAGTGTTTGTGTCGTCTCCCAGGCAGCATCATACCTGTCGCATATGCTCTGGATTCAATCATCTTGCAGCACAGTGCCCGTCCCATCAAGACACTCATCAACGGCAAGGAGCACAGATGTGCGTGAGTGTGAACTGGTACAACCTGAGACATCAGGATAGACTCGTTGTGGAGTACAGTCGTAGAGGAACAGGCTAGTGGAACGGTGGCAGATACTGTCCTACCCAGTGTGTTATCAGATCCCCATGTGGAGAAGACCAAGGTGAGCCATAATACGTTGATGGATTCTGATGTGGCCATGCCAGACGTAGCATCGTTACATAAGTTACTGGACAGTTTAGTGCATGATGAGGTTGAGAGACAGGAGTGAAACCTCTACCTAGCCTTTCCCCTTCACAGTCAGACTGATTTGGTGCTTCTTCCTTCCGCAAGCATTGACACCCATCTCCAATCTACGTGCGTGGTGGCAGACGTACATTGTGACGCTACTGATGTGGAGGGAATGTCTGTCAATGTTGCATCAAAAAAACCTACAGTGGAAGTTTCAGAGGTGGATGATATTGTAACACCAGTGCAGCATCCAGGGAAGAACGTATGGAGTGTGGTGATTCGACACGTTGTGGAATATCTCATGGATTAGGGTTGTCCCCTTTTGGGACAACTGGGGGTGGGAGAGAGCGGGAGGGGGAAGGGTGTTATGTGCGATGCACAAGTGAAAAACATTTCAAAATGTCAAAAGGGAAACCCCCCCAGTCCCGATTTCAAGTGCTTCAGAAACCAACGTAAGTGTAGTTTTCTTGAGTGCATGTTGCATGAGTTGTATGTTGATGTAGGCTATGCTACAAGAACATAATTTTCCCATGAAGGTGAACTAAGAATTGACAGGCATCGCGTGTACTTGGCTGGCACACATTTAAAAGGTGGTGCAGCGTTCGTAGTCCGCAAAATTAGCCCTTCGTCTTCCATCGGAGTGAGGTCGAGTGTGAAGGCCGTGTCATGTGAATTGAGGGGACATGGAGTGGCGTGCCCGTGTGTTTCATAAGTATATACGGTCCCACCGAACGAGATATGCGTGTAAAAAATGTTTATTCGCGAATCTGTAATTTATCATCTCCGATCTCTTCCAGCCTTCTCCATTATAGGAGGCAATTGGAATATGATTATTCGACAGAACGTGGCGCTCCGTGACACAGGTGCATTTTCACCACTCAAGTGATGTCCTAGTGATGTGTGGACTTCATCTGACTTAGGTGTTTTGAATTTACGTTTTTTTGTAGAAAGTATGCAACGAGACTAGATCGTGTGTATTTGTTCTTGACGTAAACGTCCAGGCGACCAGAGACATTGACACAGCTTTCACAGACCATCGGGATGTGTTAACTACAGTGACATGAGATGGCCTTCCGTCCCATGTACCGGGTTATTGGAAGCTGAATGTGCGCGTTTTGCATGATTGCTGTACGGATGGTACTTTTAAATCGTTTTGGATGGCATTATGTTATTACGGAAAAGTTGTGCACGATATTGTGACATGGTGGGACAAAGTTGCAAAACCTCGTATCCGTCGTTTTTATGTACAACAGAGTCGGGAATACTCGCGTTATCACAATGGGCTTTTATCATTTTGAATCCCAACTGCGGGCATGTTATTATGAGGTGGGATGCACAGTGGAATACCCTGTTGATACAATTCAGTCATTAAAGAGCACCATCCTAGAAGTTTCAGAATGCTAAGTTTGATGCTGTACGTGTAGAAGGTGGTATCGAAGATGTATTATAAGGTGATCAACCAACGGCTTATGTGCTTCAAACACAACACACTCGTCAACAAGCTACCGATGTTGAATGTCTCATGGTAATGGATGCATTGAATAAGTACGTTCCCGGTCAGGTTCTCGATACGACCCCGAGTTGTTACCTTGATCAGTGGTATCAAGAATTTTATAGTAAAAGTAGTGTTGACAGATCTCAGGTCTGTAACATGGGCCAGTTTATACAATATGCGTTGTCAAATGGTGATCGAGAGACACTACAGCTGCTGAATTAGATTCAGTAGTTTCAAGTTCTGGCAAGTCCCCCGGCAACGATGGGTTACCAAACGAGTTTTATGCAGTAAATATGCACATTATGAGGCCCTTTTTGTGAGTTTATTTAATACCATGAAACAAAAGGGTACGTTGAGTACTAGTCAGACAATCGGTATTGTGGTGTTTGTGCCAAAGAAATCGGGTGCGAGGACGGATGTGCGAAATTATAGACCAATAACGTTAATGAATGGAGATTACAAACTTTTTGCAAAGTTATTAGGCAATAGGATTAAAAAAGTGTTAAACTCTGTTTTAGAATCCCGCCAATTCGGTGTTCCTAACCATAATATGAGTGATGGGCATGATTATATTACAGAGTTCTTGATGAGGCGGTCGTGTGAAAGTGGGGGGGATATTAATGACAGTTTGATAATCTGCTTTTGATTGTGTTAAACAGGATACTGTATGGCAATTCATGAGTTGGATGGGTTTTGGAGCCGAAGTGACTACATGGGCGCAAGCGTTGTATTTCAACCTTCATGCCCGGGTACAGATTAACGGTCAACTAGGTTTCCCAGTAGTGATGGAGAGGTATCCGACAAGGTTGCCCCTTGTCGCAAATTCTATTCGCTCTCCTCCAGGATCCCTTCTATCGTGCGGTGACAGTCTTCATCCTTGGGTATAGTGCATAGTGATTCGAAATTAGTCGACGATACGACCGTCCTCGTGCCTGATGAATGTGCCCTACCCATCATAGAGGATGTCATTACTTCTTTTTCCGCTGCTTCCGGGTTACGCATTAATAAAGATAAATCCATGTTCTTACCAGTGGGATCTTGGCAACACCGTACTGTCGAAATGTGGAGAGGATAGCCAGTCGCGATAGATGTACGTGTTTGTGGAATTTATTATGCGCATAGCGTAGTTGCAACCCGAGAGTTAAATTCCAAACATTGCGTAGATGCAGCGATCTGAAAGTTGACAAGCCTCCGTACAGCCAGGTTGACAGTTCACCAACGCGCCATCATAGTTAATGTATTAGTGTTTAGTAAGCTCTGGCAGGGTGCTAGTGTGTGGCCCATTCTTCCGTCTGACGTGCAACACCTGATCCTAAGCGTGTATTGATACACATGGGGTCGGGTTGTGATTGGCTGAGTCTACGAATAGTGTCACTCCCGATTGGTCATGGCAGGTTGGGGTTAATAGAACTTCGGTTTTGCCTACAAAGCCTGTATATGAAGCGAAGATATAATTGATAAAGTTTTTGATGATATCACTTTGTGTTGGTCTGGACAAGAGTTAATCGGTGGGTTCGCATTGTTCACATCTTAACCGAACATCTGCACCCGCAGTGGTGAAACTCCGTTCGTTGGATGAAGTAGTTCGCGTACCTGCGGTACGTGGTTGAAACTATTTATCCGGTGTATGGTGTATGCATAGTGCGACATCTGGCGACATTTGCAACGCGCTCGAATTCGCCAAAAGGTATGTGAAATCGTGTTCAAGTTTTTCCACAATGTTCTCCCATCCGGTGTGACATTAATGTTATTATAATAAAAAAAAGCGCTAAACCACAGGGTTATACACCACGTCTGGTTAGGACAGGATGCAGGGAGAATGGATTGTAAGAGGGAGATGGATGATTAGTAGGGTATGGCTAGCAGCAGGACAGTGCAGGGATAGGGGGTAGCAAGAGATCGAGGTAGAAGGGACTGAGGGAGGTGCTAGAGGTATAATCTTCAGAGTTTGTGTAGTAAGTCAGTTTCTGTCAAAAAGTCAACGAGAGTGTCAGGATTAAAGGAGGGTCCATCAGCAAGATGGGAAGGTAAAGAAAGGGCCACAGAGCGAAGATGCGTGCTCGTTGATAGAGTGGGCATTCCAACAGAATATGTCGAACAGACACTGGAACCTGACAATGCTCACAGAGGGGAAGGGAGCCTCTCCATGAGATACCCGTGAGTAAGACGAGTGTGGCCGATGCGAAGACAGGAGAGTGTAGTCTCCCAACCCCAACATTGGTGAAAAGAAGGCCAGAAACCTATACTCGGTTTAATAGAATGAAGTTTGTTATTTAGCAGGTCAGACCAGCGTTGTTGCCAACGGGTGCAAAGGTGGGTAGCAATGACCGCAAAATAGTCCGTGAAAGGAACACCTCTATATGAAACTGAAGGTCATGTACTGCTGACCGCGAAGCAGTGTCTGCCTGTTCATTGCCCTGTACATCAACATGACCAGGGACCCAACAAAAAACTATCTTTGTGCTTGCTAAAGATACGGCGTAACCAAAGTTGGATACAAAGAACTAGAGGGTGAGGTGAACGAGAGGGTGAGGTGTATCAATTTTACGGAGAGCCTGTAAAGCACTAAGGGAGTCTGAAACGACCACAAATGGTGACATAGGCATAGATGCAATACGGATAAGTGCCACAAGAATGGCATACAATTCAGCTGTAAATATGCTAGCCGAAGGCAATAGATGCCCTCGCACGATGCTGCGAATCTGACGCCGTGAGACGACTTTGAACCATCAGTGTATACTACGATGGCATGGGAATGAGAACGGAAGTGGTCTAGAAAAAAAAAGCCGAGAAGCCGTTGTAGAGGCTCTCAACCGTGGAAGAACGAAATGCTGGAAATAGTAGTAGGGGAAGCCGATGAATATATCTGGTCACCATAATTGAGTTTCGATAACATTAGGGCTGAGTGCAGGCGGAGGAGTGTGCTACGATCAGCCCCCCACGAAAGATGTGAGAGGGTTTTTAGGAGGTTCAGCCGGCTATGACAAGTTGCCTTCAGAGAGGTAATGTGAGATTTCCATGACAATCGACGGTCAAACAGGAGGCCGAGAAACCTGACTATTACGTTCTTGGATACGTGAGCCGTATAGGTACAACGGATGATCAGAGACCACTGAACGTCTAGTAAACGTAATTTGACGGCATGCTGGAGGAAAATTGCAATGAGGTGACAGTCAGCACCTGCACAAGCTATAGCAAAGTCATCCACATAAAGCGATGACCAAATGTTGGATGGAAGAACTGATGCCAGATTATTTATAGCAAGGAGAAAGTGTGTTGTGCTCAGAACACAACCCTGGGGGACACCTTCAGCTTGGAAAAAGTCCGCAGAAAGCTCATTACTAACTCAGAAACGGAAATGTCTTTCAGTTAAGAAAGCCTTAAGGAAAAATGATAGATTGCCTCGGAGGCCTCAAGAGTCATGATATACTTCCAAGTTGTGTCATAAGCCTTCTCAAGATCGAAAAAGATGGCGATAACCGAGTGGTTATTGGCAAAGGCATTACGAATATACGTATCCAAGCGCAGTAAGGGGTCAATGGCAGAACGGCCCTTACGAAAGCCATATTGACTAGTGGAGAGACTACTAAGCGTCTCTAAATATCACATCAAACGTCTATTAACTAGATGTTCCATCACCTTGCAAATTGCACTGGTAAGAGCGATGGGACGGTAGTTGGAAGTAACATGGCCGTATTACCCGGTTTGCGAAAAGGCAGAACAATAGCAGACTTCCACAGTTGGGGAATAACTCCTTGCGACCATATAAGATTAAAGAGTCGTAAGAGGACAGTAAGAGCAGGCTGATGTAAATGCTGTAGCATACGAATATGTATGCTATCTGGCCCAGCTGCCGATGATCGGCAAGCAGTGTGTATGTTGCCTCCAGTTCTTGAAAAGTAAAAGGCGCATTATAAGATTCCTTCTGAGAGAAGAAAATCTAAGGGCTTTAACTCGCTGGCAGACTTAGAAGAAAGGAACGAGGGGCAAAGATGGAGCCCCTGAGAAGTGCGGACCAGATGATTACCAATTTCAGTGGCAACGGCAAGAGGGTGTGCTATATCGACTCCGGCAACCTGAAGAACAGGAGCCAGGTCGGGGGAGAATTTACCACTCAATTTCCGCACTTTCTTCCAGACTGCACTCATTGAGGAAGCCGAAGTGACCGTAGAAACGTAATCTCGCCAGCAAGTGCGTTTAGTGTCACGTATGACACGGCGAGCAATTGCTCTCTTCTGCTTAAAATCAAGGAGTCTCTCTGTGGTTCTGTTATACCGATACCTGCCCCACACAGCGCGTTTCAAACGTACTGCCTGAGCACAAGCAGGAGACCACCAAGGCACGTACTTCTGAGAATGCTTGCCCGAGGTTTGTGGGATAGAATGTGAAGCTGCCGTGAAGACGGAGGACGAAAAGAGATGTAAAACCTCATCAATGGAGGACGAGGAAGGAACTTCATGAAACGTAGTAGGATGTGTGGGAGAGCACGTTTCCCCGCGTTTATCGAGAGTTTACGGTTAGAGATTTGCAGGACTTATGAAGGTTGAGACCGTTACAGGCTAGTTTCATGTGCACCTGTGTGATTGATGCGTGATTCTATTAATTGGTACGTGGTGGCGCCTCGTGAGGAAGTGAGTTCCCACCGTCTTGCCTTGTAACATGTGAATAACGTTGTGTGAGCTTCGCTTCCGGGCGTCTGCCCTTTGTCCTATGTATAGTTGAGTTTAATTATACTGTACGAGGCGACACGTTTGTTGTTTTATAGGTGTTAATTTTGTTGTGTGTGTGAATGTTCTTGGCAATATCTGTTATATTGTTGTGATTAATGTACCTGTATAGGAATAGGAGGTACTACTTTAATTATTCACCATGTAAATAGTTCTTGTGACTTGTATAGACCCTCAGTTTTGTATCTAAGGCAAGGATTGTATATGTAGTAATTATTGTTCGTTCAGCTTGGTACCATAGATGTACTTCATGCAGTGGTATGGCTGTACCTTCGTCTTATGATTTTATATAGACTTACATTGATATAATCTATTTTTTTATATTTGGCCTCATTTGGTTATGTCTATGTATGACAACCCATGTATTTGTACACAAAAAAAAAAAAATTATAAGTCAACATACTAGATCTCCTATGCACCTTTTAATACTAGTGGTAGTGCATAAAAGTTTTGGACATTAAGCTTTTAAACAGGATCGCATCAGGTAATACTGAGAAAGCTTAATGCATGGAACTTAATCAAATTTGAATTCCTATTATCATAACTGAAGGTTCTATCCGCCCACTTCCCCTATCCTAACAGTAGTAAATAACTTAAATATCCCAAAGAAAATTCTCAGTTTATAACCATATACCAATAGTCTATGATTAAGTTAATAAATTAGCCAAAAAAATAGTACCCTAAATGCAATTGCAGAATATAACTTTAGTGAATCTGTCTCTAGCATTGAGAATAATATGAGGAGAGAAGTAAATAATGAAACTGTTATAGGAATGTAGTAACCAGTCTTAGGCTTTGTTAAAAGTACTTCTAGCAATTTAGGCAAACATGATCACACCAAATGCAAAATAAGTGGCGAGTACTATGGTCACTGAACACTGCTTTATTGTCCACGTATTGAGAAATAGACACTATAATAATCTATTTGAAAGGTAAAATATCTCATTAATGAAAATAAGATAAATTTGCTAACAACAAACAAGTTAAATATAGATTTAAAACTAGATGTACTTCTGTTAACCCTTTTGGGGCACAGTTCCATATGCACTTGCGCTACGGTCCACAGGATGGATATGGGGTGCACAAACTAGCCACTTCGGTGGCAAAATAAATCGAATCCAACAGTCCTCTGTGTGTATTGTCCAGTATTGAAATTCATCTATTAGACTGAAGCTCACCTCTACCAATCACTCCGGAGATACCAGGCAACTAATTTACTTAAATGGCTTGCCTTCCATTAGCGATTAAAATGAACATAATTCATTTAGTATAGTAAACCCCTATTAAGAAGAAAACTATTTGACCGATTTGCCAGCCTGTCCAAAGTCCGATAAACTATAGTCAAATTTGATTATCGGCTCGTCTACAGCCTGAATACTAGTAACGTTATGGACATGTTAACTACCACCTCTCATTTCTGTAAAGAGGATAAATTTTTCCATCAATGGTAATCTTTAAGAAGGTCCTTGGAGAGTGCATCACAAATCTGCTGACCAAAAAAAAAATTGAAAACAGTTATATGTAAGCGAAAAAGCTGTAGAATATATTACAGGGGAAAATTTAAATTTAACTGAGATGCAATGCATCATAGCTAAATGCTACAAACTAAAGCAAAGAAAAAGCAAATAAACTTGAGAATCTTCAATTAAAGTACCTACCACAAACTTTCCAAGTCCACAAGTCCACGGAGGAATACTGCTTCTATCTGGCCTCTAAGAGAATAAGAGTCAAGTTGTTCCTGAAGGCCAAGCCAGAGTCACGAAGACAGACTATACATGCAGACGACAGACAGACAAAAATAATGGGATAACTAGAACGAGCCCTTGGTTCACCCAAAGGTGTAAAGAGGTCAAAACTAAGTGCGCTAGAGAATGGAAAAAAGTATTGAAGGCAAAGGACCCAGGAAAATAAGGCGGTTAGTCGAAGAGCCAGAAACTAATATGCATGGATAAGAACTGGGAGGCCCAGCGGCAAT
The DNA here is from genome assembly GCA_009830355.1 of Cherax destructor. Classification (NCBI taxonomy): domain Eukaryota; kingdom Metazoa; phylum Arthropoda; class Malacostraca; order Decapoda; family Parastacidae; genus Cherax; species Cherax destructor. Next base: position 34,111 of record WNWK01019413.1, read on the forward strand.
ATGAGAATGAGAGCATCGAAAGCCAAATCTGACCCAAAACTGTTGTAAAACCACATCAGGAAAAAAAAAAACAGTCAAGGACCAGGTAATCAGGCCGAGGAAGGAAGGAGGGGAGATCACAAGGAACGACCAAGAAGTATATGAAGAGCTCAACAGGAGATTTAAGGAAGCATTTTCAGTGGAGACAGAAAAGACTCCAACAAACCGGGATGGAAGGGTACATCAACAAGTGCTGGACACTACATACAACTAAAGAGGTGAAGAGACTGCTAAGTGAGCTACATACATGAAAGGTGGTGGGACCGAACATCTCTCCGTGGGTCCTAAGAGAGGGAGCAGAAGCACTGTCACTAACAACAAACCTCAACACATCGATCAAACCAGGGCAACTACCCTAGGTGTGGAAGACAGCAAATGTAGTCAATTTAAGAAAAGAGACAGGTAGCATTAAACTAGACCAGTGTTACTGACATGAATAGTAAGCAAAATCATGGAGAAGCTTTCCGGAAGAGTGGGGGAGCACCTGGGCAGGATCCATACATAGCTATAAGATACGATAAAGCTCATGGAGCAGGGAGAGTGGACGCAGTAGGGACTAGCGAAGAGGTGGGACCAGATGGGAATTGACCTCTGCAAACAAATAGGCTAGTACAAATAGAAGAGTACACATACTGAATGGGCTTTTAGGAATTCTGCTGAAACTAAAAAATATCTGAAATATTACAGTCAAAGGGAAATTCTAAACCTTAAGAGACCATACAGCATCCTTAAGAACCATTTAAGGGAAATGAGGAATAGTGTCAATGCATAAAATAATGAAAGAAAATGTGGTGCGAGGGAAAAAAGACATGGTATGCACCTTCGAAAAATTACATTAAAAAATTATAGCCGAGTATTTTTTAATGCATACTTACCCTTCCTAGAATATGCATTAATCAGCGACCTGAAGAATTGTTTTTCGTAACTTTGATCTTACCTATATAGATGAAGTAGTGCCTGCTCGACATGACTGTGGTGGAGGGGTTCAGGAGAGCCCAGCTTTAAAACATAGCAGGATAAGAAGGTACCATGCTGGTGTCCCACCTCAAACCATTCTTCAATGGGCAAGGCTGCCCGCACCCAGCTGCTGCTGCTGCTGCTGCTGCTGGCCATGCTCTTGTGTTGCTAAAAGCAGCAGCGTGCCAGTAAGATACAAATACTGGTGAAGCGAGACAAATCAAGTCCTGGGTTTCAGGTGTTGTATTAAGCACTCAATGAAACTATATTAACAAGATTTGAAAAAAACTTGATAACTAGAATGAATATAAACTTACACATTAAGTGATTAAAAAAAACTTGCAAAAAGTGACAATTTGTTCATAACATTAAAAGCTGCTAGTCGTCAAAATAATTCAACCATTACAGACCAAGGCACTTTTTTCTTTTTTACTAGAGCCTAATATTTCATCTGTTTTGGCTGAGCATGATTAAGAGAAAACTCTAGATACGAAAGAAAATTAAAGATATTTAAACTATTAAATTTATCAATAGTGTATTCATGGAGAAACTTTAGACCTTCGTTTATGTTAAAGATCCTAGAAAATGGGAGGTAATTAGATTATATCCAATGAAAGGAGGGTAGTTCTGGATCAAGATTTACCAACATCATGGTAACTTAGAAAGGAAAATGCTCCTGACATTACAGTTTTAAGAGCACTAACCTCATTATAAACTAAGGGAGTTTTAGACAAGTCAACAAATTATGGGACAGTCCTGAACCGTAGGGTTCATACAGCACCTGGGAAAATAGAAAGCGATAAGATGCTATATAAGGGAAATTACAAGTATTTCCTTGTCTTAATCTTGAATTGGTAGCATCTGGACCTATTTAAGTAACTTGCACAATCTTATTAAAGGAGGTCTAATTTCATTACAAACGTTTTAAAGAGGCTTAACTTTAGGATTAAGGAACAATGTAATGAATACCCCTCCCCCTAAAAATTATGTACTACTGTTTCATATTACAATATGAAGAGCATTAGACTACAGGAAAGATCACAGTCTACCACGACTAACACTAATGCACAATAAGGAAAAAATTAAGACGTGTACCTCAGTGGATACAAATTATATTGGTCACATGAGATAATTAGCCTATCGACTCAACCCATCTCTGAATTAGTCGCACACGCTCTACAGCATGTTTTTTCATTTTACAATAACTAGGATGGAATTGTTCAAAATAACCATTTTGATTTCACTGCTCAGCTCTTGGTGAGAGGGTGTGCTTGCACTGTCCCCTGGTGGCCGTTGCTTATACTTTTAGTTTTCCACATTATTATTATTATTATTATTATTATAATCAAATAGAAGCGCTAAACCACAGGGTTATACAGGCTGCAGGTTATTGTAGGATGCAGGGAGAGTGGGTTGTAAGAGGTAGTAGTAGGGTATGGAGTGCAAGATGACGGTGGATAGTGCAGTGGTGGAGGGCAGCAAGAGATCGAGGTAGAAGGGACTGAGGGAGGTGCTAGAGGTATAATCTTCAGAGTTGTGTAGTAAGTCAGTTTCGTCAAAAAATCAATGAGAGAGTCAGGATTAAAGGAGGGTCCATCTGCAAGAAGGAAGGTAAAGAAAGGGCCGCAGAGCGAAGACGTCGTTGAGGTAAATTCTGCGTGCTCGTTGATAGAGTGGCAGTCCAACAGGATATGTCGAACAGACACTGGAACCTGACAATGCTCACAGAGGGGGCAGGGAGCCTCCATGAGATACCCGTGAGTAAGACGAGTGTGGCCGATGCGAAGACGGGAGAGTGTAGTCTCCCAACCTCGACATTGGTGACAAGAAGAAGGCCAGAAACCTATGACCGGTTTAATAGAATGAAGTTTGTTATTCAGCAGGTCAGACCAGCGTTGTTGCCAACGGGTGCAAAGGTGGGTAGCAATCACCGCAAAATAGTCCGTAAAAGGAACACCTCTATATGAAACTGGAAGGTCATGTACTGCTGACCGCGCAGCAGTGTCTGCCTGTTCATTGCCCTGTACGTCAACATGACCAGGGACCCAACAAAAACAACATCTTTGTGCTTGCTAGAGATACGGCATAACCAAAGTTGGATACGAAGAACTAGGGTGTGAGGTGTATCAATTTTACGGACAGCCTGTAAAGCACTAAGGGAGTCTGAAACGACCACAAATGGTGACACAGGCATAGATGCAATACGGATAAGTGCCACAAGAATGGCATACAATTCAGCCGTAAATATTCTAGCCGAAGGCAATAGACGCCCTCGCACGATGATGTCTGAAAACACTGCTGCGAATCTGACGCCGTCAGACGACTTTGAACCATCGGTGTACACTGTGTTGACATGGGAATGAGAACGGAAGTGGTCTAGAAAAAAAAAAGCGAGAAGCCGCCGTAGGTAGCTGGCTTTCACGCAAGGTAGAGGGATAGAACAGACATGGACAGCTGGAACTTCCCAAGGGGGTAGGGGAAAGGGAGATGTCACATGAACATATAGAGGTGGTAGCTGAAGGGAAGAAAAGTGAATGTAGATGAAGAGAAAAGGGACGAAGTAAGCAGGAGCGACATGGAAGGATTGTGGAGGTCATGAGAGCGAACATAATAGCGAATGCATTGTGCATCACGACGATCGGATAAGGATGGAATGTTCCTTCTACATAGAGGTTCTCAACGGGGGAAAAACGAAATGCACCAAGGCATAAGCGTAATCCCTGGTGATGGATGGGATTGATGGAAGAGTA
>WNWK01019414.1:0-37856 GCA_009830355.1 Cherax destructor
ACTTGACAGTACACCGCCCTCTCTAGAATTTTGGATATTACACTGAGTATACTAACAATCCTATAGTTGCTGACATCAGACCTACTATTTTTCTTGAAGATAAGAGTAACTCTGGCCTCCTTGAACCCCTCTGGCACTGTATTAGTGGTGATGGACAGATTTATTATGTGAGCAATGGGGATTGCCAGTTCAGAGGCACCATCTTTTAGGAACTTAGACGGGATGTTATCTGGGCCGGTGCTCTTAGTTGGGTTTAACCTGCTTAGTTCTTTTTGCACGAAGTCATGAGATACACTTACTAGTTGACAACTGTTTGGAGTTACCCCTTTATTGATATAGTATGTTTTAAACTTATCAGAGTCTGTGTTAAACGTATTTGATGCAGCTGGTACCTTACTTACTAGTGTTGATGCGACAGTTGTGTAGTATGAATTAAAACAATTTGCCACTTTAGTTGTTTCGTGGCATACCTCGTTATCAACATTTAGTACTATGTTAGATCTATCTACGGGTTTATGGCTATACCCCAACTGTTTTAGTTGTTGCCAAAGCTTTCTATGGTTATTCTTGTACTCTTCGATTTTTGAGCAATAGTGCCTAGCCTTTGCGCCTTTTATAAGTCTCTGCACTCTGTTCCTCACCCTTTGGAATTCATTTAGTGCTGCAATATCCTGTCTATTTGCCTTAAATCTTTTTATCAACTGGTCTCTGAATTTCACATTATCTAATATCTCAGTAGTCATCCAGGGTTCAGTTCTTCGTTTAATCCTAACCTCTTTAACTGGTTTAATATTATCAAGGATGGCAGTGAACATTGTTTTGATTTTTTCCCAGGCATCATTTACGTCTGTGCAACTTGTTATCACTGACCAGTCACAATTGTGTAGCATATTTACCAGTGTTTCTTTATTGTAGTTTCTAGTTGACCTAATTTTTATTGTCCTGTGTAGGCCTATCCGTTCCCTAGTGATTTTCCTGGTACAGTAAATGATGAAATGATCACTAGGACCTGTGGTAATGACCCCTGACTGACTAATGTTCTCATGGCGGTTACAAAGTATGTGGTCAATTAGGGTGGCTGAGAACTGTGTGATCCGGGTTGGTGTATTAATTAGTTGAGTGTAACTATTCAAATCCAGAATTTGCTTATACCTTTTACATAGCCCGTTATTTTGCTGTTGAAAACAGATGTTGAAGTCTCCCAGTATTACTGTCTCGTCATTGTTATCAAGACCTACCTGGAGTCTACCTGGAGAGAATTCCAGTGGTCGACGCCCCCGTGGCCCGGTCTGTGACCAGGCCTCCTGTTGGACCAGGTGGTAAACCTCACCCCGGTTTAACACCTGGGTTTTTATGCACTTATGGTTCACTCTACTGGGTTTAGTTTTTTTTTCTACACCACATCACTGCTGTTTTTTCTATGATGACTGGAAGATATACGGACTTATGTTGTTGAAATTGTTCACTGACAACTCACAACTCGACACTGTTTATCGTATTTTTCAGCTGGACAATTTACGTATTTCCTCAAGATTGTGCACCTATTCGTATTTCATAGAATTTTTTTTTTATTAAATGTAATCACTAGATTTTGGTCAGGTATACTAACTATAGAAACTTGTTTTGGGACTGCCTTCTTGTAAGCTGCACTTTGAGCAAGCACTGTTGACACCGACACTCTGAGACACTTCTCTCAGACTTACAAGTGGCTATAGGACAAATTTCTAGCTAACTGCAGTAAAAAGAATTTCCCACTTCATGCACTATTATGAAAGGGTTTAACTTACTTGATGGAGTGGACATATGGCTCCTAATCTTCCTAAGCTATAACCCCCTCCAAACACCATGTGAAGGGAAGAGTCTTAATCTGCAAATTAAGTGGTATTAGTGTCTTGTATTAACTCAGAATCCCCAGTTCTAGGGTATATCCTCCAATCAATATCTAAACAGTATGAGACACTAGCTTCCAGACTTTTACTCAACAATGGGACGCTGGTACCTGCTAATTTGCGTCCAACCGCACGAGAGACCCCCAACAAAACCTACACACGTTTCCCCCAGAAAACTGGCCAGATACTGAGAAGAAAAGAGGTAAGGTCCTACTGTATTGGGTCTGGATGGAGTGAGATATCCTCAGTACTTCGGGATATCTCTTCCGTGCCCCCGGGACAGATGTTGAGTCACGTGGGGGTTGCTGCTTGTTCGCAGCGCTTGTTCACTCCTTGAAGTCTGATCTGGTAAGGAGGAGTCAGCATCACTCCCGATTAGATTCAAGTATGGGCTGCCAGTTCTCTCTAGCTAACATAACCCAAGGTTCGTCTATTTGGGGCTTATATCTACCTATATTAAGGTGCTAGAACTACATTATTAATATCTAACGTTGCCTCAATAATCCTAATATTAGTTACTAACTGTACAAACTTTCCTAGACTTTCCTAGGTGAATAAATCTATCAAATGTTACCTCCGCCAACTTGAATGTGTATGCTTGTTTTGGTTGGGTGTGTGGGTTTATAAACTCTGAGGGCCGATCCGTGGTATGTCTAAGGCTCCATACGGCTTACTTACCCTGTGGAACTTTTAGCAAAGAAATAAGTTTCCACACTAACAGTTTAAAATTATCAATACACGGAGTTGTGTGGTAAGGACCTGGCGGCCGCTGGCAACTGATTTCAAACACGAAACTCGTTAGGCCTACACTTCCGCCTTAGTTTCACTTTAACATCTATTAACTTATCTGTATACTACGGCACCACTGAGATATTCACTATACAGCTCTATCTTCACCCTATTTTCAGGGAGACTTTCCTTCCTCTGACAAATAATAGTTCTGTTTTGTTATTTCACACGGCACTTAAGTTCCCCTCTGGGATTATGGCACTATGTTCTTGCACACTAATTCCCTTGTTTTTTGAATTAGTATAACTGTTTTCTGCCTGATTAGTTGCGAGCACTAGAGGGATGTACCTTATAAGATCACTGGAGGGATGCACCTTATAAGATCACTGGAGGGATGCACCTTATAAGATCACTGGCACAGTTTTAAAGTTCTAGCACTTAAAAAAGACCGCGGAAAACACGAAAAAACACGGAGCAAGACGGACGCTATAGGCTACAGTGGCTGTTTGTGTCTTTAATAGTTACCAATCAGGCTTTAGGAGCTCTTACTCAACCGGCACCTCCCTAATTAATCTGATGGATTACATGAGAACTGAAATGTCGAGAGGAAAGCTCATAGGAATGGTAACTTTAGACTTGCAAAAGGCCTTCGATACTGTCAACCACAATGTATTATGTAAGAAACTTCAAGCTATCGGCATAGGTTCCATAGACTGGTTTAAGTCCTATCTTAGCAATAGGAAACAAATTGTCAAAATCAACAAAGCAGAATCAGAACCACTGCCGATAGCATGTGGAGTTCCCCAAGGTAGTATTCTGGGTCCCTTATTATTCCTGTGTTATGTAAATGACATGCCCATCAGTGTCAAGTGCAAACTCCTACTATATGCGGATGACAGTGCTCTGTTAGTATCAGGTAAAGACCCACAAGATATAGCTAATGTATTAACACTTGAACTGGAGTCCTGCAGCAAATGGTTAGTAGACAACAAACTATCGTTACACCTCGGGAAAACAGAAGCCATACTCTTTGGCACGAAATATAAACTGAGCAGGGTAAATAATTTTAATGTCCGATGTAATGGGGAATCCATCACTTCAGTTTCCTCAGTAAAATATCTGGGAATCCCCTTTGACCCATGCATGTCAGGAGAATTGATAGGGAACAGTGTAGTAAAGAAAGCGAATTCCAGACTGAAGTTCCTCTACAGACAAGCACAGTGTCTACCTACTGAGGCTCGCAGGACCCTATGTCTAGCCCTTATACAATGTCATATTGACTACGCTTGCTCTTCATGGTACTCTGCCTTGACAAAAAAACTGAAAGATAAACTGCAAATCACCCAGAACAAAATGGTAAGATTCATCCTGGACCTGGGTCCAAGAGAGCATGTAGGCCATGATGAATTACAACAATTGTATATGCTGAATATTGAAGACAGAGTAAAACAACTTAAATTAAATCAAGTTTATAAAATTGCTCACAAACAGTGTCCAGAATATCTTGCTGACAATTTTGTCAAGGCTGGGAACTAAAGCAGTCATAGTACTAGGGGGAGAGAGCACAACTTTGTAGTTCCCACAGTCAATGGCCAGGCTTCAAACACCTTTTATTGTACAGCAATAAAGGAATGGAACAGACTGCCTGCACATGTCAAAGCCAGTCATAGCATAAGCCAGTTCAAGAAGAGAGCCAAAAGGTTCCTAATGAATGTAGCGACAGAAAGGAAGAATGATTTTTATTTTTTTTAGTTACCATACATGTACATGTAAATAACTCTTTTTACCTTATTCCTTTTAATTATAGTATAATAACTAGTATCTACTACAGTGTATAATATTAAGGTATTAAAGGTGTATACCTGAATAAACTTACTTACTTGGTCGTCGTTAAGCTCATTTCTTTCTAGGTGTTCCACCACTCTTCTCCTGATAATCTTCTCCATGACTTTGCATACTATACCTGTCAGTGACACAGGTCTGTAGTTTATTACTTCATGTCTGTCTCCTTTTTTAAAAAATGGGACTACATTTGCTGTCTTCCATACCTTAGGTAATCTCCCTGTTTCGATAGATGTGTTGAAAGTTGTTGTTAGGGGTACACATAACGCCTTTGCTCCCTCTCTCAGGACCCATGGAGAGATGTTGTCAAGCCCCATCACCTTTGAGGTGTCTAGCTCACTCAGCAGCCTCTTCACTTCTTCCTGGGTTGCATGTATTGTGTCCAGCACTTGGTGGTGTTCCCCACCTCTCCGTTTTTCTGGAGTCCCTTCTGTCTCCTCTGAGAACACTTCTTTGAATCTCATGTTGAGTTCCTCACATACTTTGCGGTCGTTTCTTGTGATCTCTCCTCCTTCCTTCTTTAGCCTGATCACCTGGTCCTTGATATTTTTCCTCCTGATGTGGCTGTACAACAGCTTTGGGTCGGATTTGGCTTTCGCTGCTATGTCATTTTCATACTGTCGTTGGGCCTCCCTTCTTACCTGTGTATATTCATTTCTGGCTCTACGACTGCTCTCCTTATTCTTCGGGGTCCTTTGCCTTTTATACTTCTTCCATTCCCTAGCACACTTGGTTTTGGCCTCCCTACACCTTTGGGTGAACCACGGGCTCATCCTGGCTTTTTAATTTGTGAAGGTTTAATACTCAGTCCTGGTTCAATCTTGAACCCAAGATGAATCAAGGCTAGTTCCTCCTTAGGAAAATTATAAGAATGGAAAAAAAAAACAATAATAACAATGAAAATAAGCACTTTATTTAATAAAATGATTTATGAAAATAATAAATACTTAAACATGAATATCAAAATGCTATCTTAAATCATAATGAAAAATGAAAATAGAAAAATAAAAACTTATCCAAAACTATTATTTACAGATGGAAGTTTGTAAATGTACGTGTCGATGTTCTTGACACAAGCTGATTTCATTTTCTGAACTCCTTGCTGGTGTTACATGAATCGTCGAAAGTGTCAACAACCACTCGGTCGACGGAAGTTTCCAAAACCCACTCAGTTATCATATGTTTCTAAAACCACGTTAGAAACTCCAGTAGTTGACAATGTACCAGGGACTCTGGTATCGTACCGGGGTGAATCAGTTGCATGGGTTTTGGCTCTAGTTGAACCACATCTGAAGGGGAACAGTTGGCAATTCTGTCTCTGCTCTCAGTTGAGATAACTCCATCAATTCACTCTGCTTTGAGCCAGATGACCCATGTTGGTTCCTAAGGGGACCTTATTGATTAAATTTTTTTATTTTTTATTTTTCGTTCGATTTCTTTCATTTTTTTTGTACATAAAGAAGCACCTTTGTAGTTGTCTTGTATCGAGTTTCAAAAAGATCGCCCAACAAACAACTGAGAAAAAAAATTATTTACATTTTTTTTACCAAACATCACATATAAAAAATTCTCAAGTCGTAGTGGGGCTTGTTGAAGCTGTTCTGGCTTCACCTACGCATAAAACAATACTAATCTGAGATACGAATGTAAAGGTTTCTGTAATTTATCCCTATCTTCATACTTAAAAAAAATAAAGTTTGTGTGTTTTTACATGTTGGAAAATATCTGACATTTTACCTCACATAAATAAAAAACTAGTTACGATATCTCAAAAAACGTTCCATTAGAAATTAATACAACCTTTATTTTATGTTGTCTGTGAGTTTCATTTCATTCCTATGATTATTAACAGTTCCTGTCCAATATATAGATGAATAACTTACTTCTGAGATAATCCGCCCGGAAGGTCGCGCAAGGAAAAAAAAAAATTCCAGCAGCAAAATAACATTTTTCTCAGCTTTATCTTGCATTACGAGTGTATATCATAGTTAGCCCTGTTCGTTTTCTTTAATACAAGTCCCCTAGAGTGAGAATGGCACTCCCAAGGAACACCCACACCAACTGATGTAATATTTATACATTGGAGGCGGTGCCAGGCGGCGATCATATTATGCCACATATTATTCATTCTGGAGTATTTACTATGGTTATTTGTTATTTATATTGCCTATTATGTCATAATAGATCAATTGTGATAGATATAAAAGCCGTAGTATTGATAACAGCGTTATAATGAAGCATATTCCCCAGCTATCCTGAGTCAGGAATTTCTGCTGACGCAATCAAATGTTCTAGAAGGTTCCTGATTAGCTGGAAGTCTTCTTATAAGCTCCGCCCACTCTGTTATAATGCCAAATCGTGAATTATTATATAAGTAAGAATACTACAAGAAATTAAGGAAAAAAATCGGGAAAAAAAATACGAAAATTCACGGAATGTCAGCCGGCCTACTTCGGTTGTTGGCGTCACCATATGTGTTATAAACGACCATAATTCCTTGTAGGAATGTCGTAGAACAATGATTCTTGTACCATTGTGTAGCCAGAGAGTTACTCTATTTTTTAATATGGTTAACTCAAGTTTCAATTTTTTTCGAAAAAATGTTCTCTACTTTTTTTTTTTATATTTTATTTAAAACCTCATGTACAGAACCATATGACTGCATGAACAAAAGACGTTCTGCATCATTCGACATAACATTTGACATAACAGATTATCACTACCAAAAAAAAAAGTAAAAAGCTAACAAAATTAGCACAAAACATAACATTGCCACAACATATGCAAAACAACAAAATATATACAAAGAAAACTAAGTTTACCAAAATAATCAAAAGCATGCAAGCATGACATAAGCAACACAGTATAAATACCCCTGTCTGCTTCTTCTGCTTATTGGCAACCACCCTACCAAATAATATGAAAAGGAAAGAACCTCCCACTGTCAAAACACCACTGACAGTGAAAGTGTTACTTACAAAACATTTCTAACTCAATATTTACAAAAAAAAAAAAACTCATAAAAGACAAATATATGAACTACATAGCAAAATATTCACTAAAACATGATATATCACTTAACCCACCTTGCTAAGCATGGAAATTAAACTATACCTATACATAATATATGATTTTTTTAATATTATATTTTATTATATTTTTATAACTCATTAAGATTAGTTGATAATTATTGTATTCATAACACATAGTACTAAAAGCATTAAAAAAACCTAATCCGTTAATATCCAAACATGATCCCATCACCTAAATAACAGACAACATATATAATAATTATTCCCCAAAACAAGACCCTTGTTACCTCTGTCCTTGTCCAGGACCCCAACCACACCCACCAACCACACCCACCAACCACACCCACCAACCACACCCACCAATCACACCCACCTACTAAAGAAGTGCACCACATCAAGGTGTACTCCAATGACTTCACAAAGGGAGTTACAAAAGTAGTTACACTATAACCCTTCCCAAAGCATTAACACCTTCCATTCACATGACACTTGCATTATTTATCATATCAACCCTACATGTACTATAAGTACTATAGTATCCTACACTTAATACCACACAGTACAAATTTTCAAACGAGACATATATCTCTTTAAATACGTAAGATTCACATCATGGAGTGACCATAAGGCTACCAAATTCACCACAATACCCACTCGAACAGAAAAAATAAACATAAAACAACTAATGATAACGTTAATACATCCTATAAATGATACACAGACAAAAAGTTAATCACCAAAAATTCCTCAAAAACTCCAGCAAAATTCTGCATCACCTCACATTTTAACAAAATAAAATACATAAAAAATTACACCCCTAACAAACAGGTGGACATAACTATATGTACATGAAACACATACCAAATGTATCATACCATGTACTCTACTTAATATTACAAAAATGTAACAGAAAACTCCACCTACAAATACATTAATTCGTACACACAACAGTACTATAACCGCCTCATACCCTAGGTAGGCACCTCACATTTCACTGTAATGGACACATTTAACAACTTTTACTATAACACTTTCATCTGCCTCACTGGCAAAAACTAAAAATTATGATAACCTCTGCACCTTACCACAGAAAACGCAGCCACAAAGGAAAGTCACCTCTGCACTTCAAAAATTAAAATAAAGTGGATCCCCGAGTTTCGTAAAAACTTCACTCCTGAAGTCTGCTCAAGTCCCATTACCAAACGAATTTACTCTCTTAAGGAAAAATGTCACGTAAGTTAGTCTATTTCAGACCCCCAAAAATACTTTTCCACAAGCACTGACAATATTATACTTACATAAATACAAAAGTAAACCCCTCTTTAAGGGGGGCTCCTTGTCGCGGTAAAGAGGCTATCGGTCTGAGGAATTGGACCTCTTGGTCTTCATAATGTTATAGCAGAAACAATCCCCGGAGGCAGCACAGATGAAAGGTCATTCACAAGCGAGCTTCTAAATCTCTGCAATAAACACACCCTAAGTCAGCAGATAATGGAGCCAACAAGACTGGAAAACACACTTGAGCTTATCTGACCTAAGTAACCAATCGGTCAATGGCACCTAGGAAAGCTAACTGACTGAAGTAACCAGTCGGTCAATACCACCTAATGTGGAAAAATAATCACATAAGCAGTATAATGTGATCCTTTATTGACAACGTTTCGCCCAAGCAGTGGGCTTTATCCTATACAAGGAACATCTGGAGCCGAGCGATTTTCCACTATTATTCCCTCTTCGGTCATCTGGCTCCGTTACATTGACGACAGGGGTCAGTGTTGGGCCCCTTGTTGTTCACAATTTACATAAACGACATAGATGAGGAAAAAAATAGCGACATAAGCAAATTTGCTGATGACACCAAAACAGGCCGTCCAATTCATTCTAATGAGGACATTAGAGAACTCCAAGATGATTTGAATAGACTGATGCAGAGGTCGGAGAAGTGGCAGATGCAGTTTAATATAGACAAATGCAAAGTTCTAAATGTTGGAAAGGAAAATAAGTGTTCGCAATAAAGCTAACAGAATCCTTGGCGTCATATCAAGAAGTATAAATGATAGAAGTCCTCATGCTGTTCTTCAACTCTATATATCTTTGGTTAGGCCTCATTTAGATTATGCTGCACAGTTTTGGTCACCGTATTACATAATCTATATAAATACACTGGAAAAAGTACAAAGGAGGATGACAAAGTTGATCCCATGTATCAGAAATCTTCCCTATGAGGACAGACTGAGGGCCCTGAATCTGCACTCTCTAGATACGTATAACTGAGGTGTATAAATGGAAAAACAGGAATTAATAAAGGAGATGTAAATAACGTGCTAAAAATATCTAGCCTAGACAGGACTCGCAGCAATGGATTTAAGTTGGAAAAATTCAGATTCAGGAAGGATATAGGAAAGCATTGGTTTGGTAATAGAGTTGTGGATGAGTGGAACAAACTCCCGAGTACCGTCATAGAAGCTAAGACGTTGTGTAGTTTTAAAAATAGGTTAGATAAATACATGGGCCTGTTGGCCCATACTAGGCAGGTCCTTCACAATCCGTCCCACTAACAGAATATTTGCTCAACCCAATTTTCAATGCTACCCGAGAAATAAGCTTTGATAATTCTATTTACTCATGTGCGAGTCCCACTCAAATCCAACCCCTCTCACTCAAGAATTTATCCAATCTAAATTTAAAACTACCCAAGGTCCTAGCTTCAATAACCCTACTAGGCAGACTGTTCCACTCATCAACTACCCTATTTCCAAACCAATACTTTCCTATATCCTTTCTAAATCTAAACTTATCTAACTTGAATCCATTATTGCGGGTTCTCTCTTGGAGAGATATCCTCAAGACATTATTTATATCCCTTTTGTTAATACCATTTTCCACTTGTATACCTCGATCATGTCTCCCCTCATTCTACGTCTTACAAGTGAATGCAATTTTAGGGTCTTCAATCTTTCTTCATACGGAAGATTTCTAATGCTATGTATTAATTTAGTCATTCTACGCTGAATGTTTTCTAACGAATTAATGTCCATTCTGTAATATGATGACCAGAACTGAGCTGCGTAATCTAGGTGAGGCCTTACTAATGATGTATAAAGCTGTAATATAACCTCTGAACTTCTGTTGCTTACACTTCTTGATATAAATCTCAGTAATCTGTTAGCCTTATTACGTACGCTTAGGCACTGCTGTCTTGGTTTAAGGTTGCTGCTAACCATAACCCCCAAGTCCTTCTCGCAATCTGTATAGCTAAGTTCTACGCCATTCAACTTATAAGTGCTTGGGTTATGGACACTCCCGAGCTTCAGAACCTTGCATTTATCTACATTGAACTGCATTTGTTACTTTTCTGACCACGAATTGAGTTTGTCTAAATCGTCCTGAAGTTCCCTGACATCTACGTTTGAATAAATTATCCTACCTATCTTCGTGTCGTCGGCGAATTTGCTCATATCACTAGTAATTCCCTCATCAAGGTCATTGATATATATTATAAACAACAATGGGCCCAAGACTGATCCCTATGGAACGCCACTTGTTACAGATCCCCACTCGGATTTAACCCCATTTAAGCACACTCTCTGCTTCCTATTGGTGAGCCAGGACTCGATCCATGACAGCACCTTTCCCCCAATTCCGTGAGCTGCCACTTTCCTTAACAGTCTCTGGTGCGGCACTCTATCAAAAGCCTTACTAAAGTCTAAATAAACAATATCGAATTCTTTATCGTGATCAACAGCCTCAAAAGCTTTACCGAAGAAAGTCAAGCTCTCCTACACAAGCTCAACCAGGGCGAGCCCTCAATCCAGTTCACACCTGACCATGAACTTCGTTTTAAAGTCTATCGAAAACCTACCAACCAACACGATATTCTCCACCTCTACTCTCACCACGACACCAAAACTAATCGTGGTGTATAAGCTTTTTCCTGCGCGCACTCAGAATCTGCAGCAATGAGTTCCTTGAGGAAGAATGCTCTCTAATTGAACAGGTATTTTCTAAACTTCACTATCCTCGTCACTTCATTAGAGACTGCAGACGACTGGCATTAAACATCTTTAACAAACAAAGAGAAGACTGCCGAGAAGAGACATAGTCCTCCCCACCAACACCATTGCCAAACACGTTTCCAACATCTTTTCCAATACCTCATTCCAAGTATCTACCTCCACATCTACCACCATCAAGGACATTATCAGTAATAGACAGGACAAACTTCAATCCTCTGCAGGGGTATACATAATCCCTTGTAATGACTGCAGCAAATTATACGTGGGCGAAACATCCAGAGACCTCCAGACACGTATTTCAGAACACCAGTACGCAGGCAATTCTGATGATTTAAAGAATGCCTGTGTTAAACACCGAAATTCACACAACCATTTAATCAACTACAGGAACACAAGACTTATCGCCAGAGAAGACAACACTCAATACCGAAGAATCCTGGAGTCATCACTTATCTGTATATCTAACAACTTCAACCAAAACAGCGGCATCTTAACATAGCTGAACCCCTTGCCAATTAACTTCTTCATCGTTATCCCACATAAGAACATAAGAATGGAGGAACACTGCAAATGGTCTACTCATATACTTCCCCAATCTCTTTTTAAAGCTACCCAAGGTCCTAGACTCTGTCACCCTACTCGGAAGATGGTCACATGCAGCATTCTCCACCTGACCCAGCATTCTCCACCTGACTCCATCCTATATATACTCGCGTACCTTTCACCCATGTAGAGGGCTGCCGGGTCACTATTTGGAGAAGACCCGGGCCGGATGTACCGGCGAACATACAACAACAACAACCCATGTAGATCTGTTTGTGACTTGATAAAACCCACTGTGTGGGCGAAACGTCAATAAAGGATCACATTATACTGCTTATGTGTTAATTTTTCCATTGTATCTGTATTTTATGCCATTTATTTCGAACTCCATTTAATGTATTCGATTTGACTGTGTCATTAACAAACTGATTATTCATGAGTAACTAATGACAAAGCTTGATTAAAATCATCAATGAATAATTAATCACACAGAGTATATAATATAACTTATGTTGTGAGTTGGGTAAGTCACTTCCTTGAGCTGTTAGTGGCAATTGTTGAAACCTGAGTATAGTTTCCACAGTACGACTAGCACTGGACAGACTTAACCTGCCCATCAGAAAATTGTGAGTAGAAGTATGCTGAGTGATGTCTGGATTCTCTGAACCTGGTGCCTCCCCACCCCAGTGTGAGATGGGGAGCACCATGGAGTGTTTGTGACACGAGGCCTGCAACCATTATTCCTTCTCTGCCAGCACAAGGATTGCAACTGTTATTCCATATCTGCCAAGTGGGTAAAGAGGGGATAATGGTTCTTTCCCACCATGTTACAGTATTCGCAAATAATACAATATTTTCTAATATTACAAAAGCCACCTACCTAGCAAGTGGCATTTGTAATATTAGAAACTGGGACCTCGCTAACCTCATTAATTCAGTGGAATTTCTGGACTTAAGCTAGAATCCCTAGTCTTGGAAGTGGACTTGATTTCGAATACTTTATTTGCATGAATACATGATTTACTGAAATTCGGATTCAGAATCATTAAGCTGAGTGCCTGATGTCACCCCAAGTACAAGACTCCAAGTCTTATATAGACTGAGAGAGACTTGAGGTCATATTTTTTCTCACCTTGGTCATATATTTTGCAATCCATTATCATGTACAAGGTAAGTAGGTACTTTACTGAATTACAGCAGTGTTTGCAATAATGCTAGTGGAAGCTATTTCTAGAGTTTGTTAGGTATCATATCCGTGTTCAGTGTATGCGTCCCCATGTCAGTCTATGCTTCAACCAAGGACAAAGTGTGCAGGACCATTCTAACTGGTGATTAACCAGGAATAAGATATGGTAAGTGTTCACCTAGGTATATTTCTGACTGTCACCTGCTGAGATATTTACTGAATACTTGACAGTGATCATGGAGAGACTGACAGGCTCTAGTTGAATAGGCTAATGCTAGCAGAGTCAGTCGAAGATACACTCACAAAGTCCTCCAATGGACTTAGATTAATAGCAATTACTGAAGAATGCCTTTTATATTAAGCTTCAAATTTTCAGTGTTGATGGCCGGTTTCTTGAAAGAAGAAGAAAGCTTGGCTTTTACTTTCGGCTATGTGACGTTTAAATTGTTAATGATATTAAATAAATTATTTCCTATTAATAACTAGAAAATTCCTCTTCTGGTTGGCTTCAAACACTTAAGCATTTCTGTACCTGAAATGGAAGTACAGTATATTTTTATTGAATTTAAGCTCTGTATGTGCTAATTTACCATTTTTTTTCAGATCGGATATTCGTAAAAACACAAAATCATAAGTCATTTTTCTTAGAAGACTGTACATAATTTGAAATAACACTGCATAAAGAAAACTAAGGGAAAACAAATATTGAAAACTTTCATTTTTACAGCAATGTTAATTTTCTCGCATTTAGTGAAACCTTAAATATTGCACAACGTGATATCTGAGCCGTCCCATTGTTGGCTACATTGTGATCATCCCAACTGACTTCCTGCAAAAGCTTTTGTTTATAATTTGTTTATAACTTCAAACCGCCTTATCTGATTGTTTTACAATGTTCAATCCTAGTCAATTATAAGTAAGTGGTGGTTCGTGGAACAGATTTTAGGTACAGGAGCTCCTGATCGATTTTATATAGACCATTCCTGAAACAGACTTCAATGAAATTATTTTAGAAAACCTCTTGAGATCGGCTTAAAAATTCCAACATAGATGTAGGTTGGTATTGCCATTTTTGTTCTTGAAACGTTATAGTATGGTTATAATAATAAGATTAATTTTTACGGGGGTGGACGGGTAAGCCAGCGGAAGGCGTTGGTCAGATGACCAAAAACTCCAGCTGTGGGTACTCATATGACCAAGACCCTCGTCAGGAAACACTTGTCCTGTTTCCTGACAAACTTTACCTAACCTAACCTAAGGTATAGTGTTATTTAATATTATTGCACTTTTTGCTCTGATAATGGTGAGTAGTTCTTGAGCCAAGGAATCCAATGCTTTTCATTTCATAGCTGCAACATGACCCTTACTGGTTTTGCATTTTTTCTCTTGATTAAAATTAAACCTGTGAAAGTACAATTTCTTGTTGGATTCTCTTAACCTGAACGTGGCTCTTTTGGTCGACTTTCAGTTTTTAGTTTTGATTCATTTTTCTAAAACAAATGTTCGCCATCATTTTAGGTGATGTAAGTTTTACTGAGCCAATTCTATTAAATTGTTTTCTGCGAAATAACTGGAAAAAACTGTATGTTTCACACCCAAAGTTTATGCAAAACGTACATATTGAAAGAGGGTCAATATTACTTCGAGTGGAAAAATGAAATACTGGTTTCATGCGATAGTTTTTGAGTGTCTCAACCGATTGGCTAGTGTATTTTTATATACTGATCAGTCTGAGATAACATCGAAATGCCTTTTCAGCTTGTCTTCATAACTAGTGTTTCTTAGTGGAAGATTTGAATTAGTTTTGTTATTTTACTGAAGAAACTGGCATATTAATGTCCATATAATAACTTGTGAATACATCTTCTGATTCGCTTCAGATCTTTAATGCTAATAATAAACTGTATTAGAAACTTACGCCACACTCTGCACTATTCCACGCACATTGACGTACAGGAGGCTGAGGTTATTCAAAACGGGGATACCTCTCTCTGATCATTTGGCCACCGAATATAGTTAGCTTTAATTAGTGAAGGTGGTAATATAACTACTTAGTCCAGTAAAGGTGTTCTTGTACCTAGTTAAGTGTAGTGAAGGTGTTATTGTGACTAGTTAGTGTAGCGAAGGTATTATTGTAATTGGTTAGTGTAGTAAAGGGGTTGTTGTAACTAGTTAGTGAAATGAAGATATTGTAACTTGTTAATGTAGTGAAGGTTTTACTGTAACTAGTTATAGTAATGAAGGTGTTATTGTTGCTAGTCAATCGTAAATATTTACAGTTTGACGAATATTGTAACTAGCGTATTATAGGTTTTGTAAATAGTCAACGTCTTAAAGGAGTTGTAACCATTGTACATACCTGTTGTAACTCGCAAACGTCTTTCAGGTGAGTAATTAGTTAAAATTGTTGCAACTTGCCTCTAGCATTAGGTATAGTACTAGTTACTGTCTACATGGGTTGTAACTAGCGTCTTACTTTAGATGTCGTAACTACTTAGTCTAACAACTGCTGCAACTAGCGTCTTATATTAAGTGTCGTAGCTAGTTACGACATTTAATATAAGACGTCTTACATTAGTTGTCGTAACTAACTACAGTCTCAAAGCGGTTGTCTCGAGACTCTTACATTAGATGTAACTAGTTATAGTCTTACATTGGCTTTAACTAACGTCTTAAGTTAGGTGAAGTAATCAATTATCATCTTACAAGGATTGTAAGTAAATTCTTACAGGAGGTATTGTAACCATTTGCCTTCTTACAGTAAGTGTAGCAACTAGGTACAGTTTTACAGGTGTTGGTGCACTTGTTGGCGCAGGTTGAGGCCGCCGGTACCTTCACAAATTACAGTGATTACTATGGTGCCGTGGAACTCTCAGATACCATCACTGCTGCAGGCACCTGCTGGGCCTCACCTCCCTAGGTCGTTCACAGTTACATATTACCTCTGCCACACCCGGGCATGACCTTGTACCTCTCAAGCTTTATTATTATTATTATTATTATTATTATTATTATTATTATTATTATTATTATTATTATTATATATAAATTAATAACAATAATTATTACTAATTATATTATCATTACTCATGAAATCGTAATAAGAATTGCAAACAAACTACAGAACGAGTGGGGTTTGAACCTATAGCTCAGTAATTTAGGAGTCACTTGCCATGGGTTCGAACCACATCCATTCCGTTGTTTATTATTATTATTATTTTTGTTTTTATCATATTATTTTTATTATTCTGTTAGTGGGATGGAATGTGAAGGACCTGCCTAGTATGGGCCAACAGGGCTGCTCCAGTGTTCCTCCTTTCTTATGTTCTTATGTTCTTATGAAAAGCTCTAAAAACGTAGGGGTTACACTGCTCGTCTCGCCCATCCAAGAGCTTGATGGTGTAGGCTTTTGCTCTAAGGAACTGAACCTGTCCTCTTCCTGAAATATAACATGATTAATCACAAGCTCTCTCATTTCCCAGGAGCAGCATGGAGCTTAGAGGTCAAGCGCTTCTCACTGAATTTAATAATAACATAAGCTCTTGCAATCTCTCTGTGACTTCACTGAATTCCTCTCAGTGAGTTTTTGTCTTGAAATTAGCGAACTGAGAACCGAACTTCTACTTCTACTGAATATGCCATAGACGCCTAATTCATAGAACTAAACAACAACAGCTGTTACTACAACATAACATAAATCAGAACTTTCTCTATTCTCTCAGTTTAATTTAGGTGGCAGGACTATATAAAACTACCAATGTATTACATTATTAGCATATATATATATATATATATATATATATATATATATATATATATATATATATATATATAATGTCGTGCCGATTAGGTAAAACTTGCGATTTTGGCTTAAATAGCAACGCTCACCTAGCCATATAAGAAAAGTGAAAATTTGTTTATGTAATAATTTCGCCAAAATCATTCTGAACATAACGAAAAAATATATTTCATTGTGTTTGTTTATTATTAAATTAATGTAACGTATCTAAAATATATTTAGTTGGGTTAGGCTAAATTAAATTGCGCTTGTTGTAATAAGGTTAGGTAGGTTTTCAAAGTTTCTCTTATATATATATATATATATATATATATATATATATATATATATATATATATATATATATATATATATATATATATATATATATATATATATATCGTAAACAGGGAGGAGCTGCTGACCACAGAGAGGAGTACAAGAACGGCAAGTACAGGGACATAAGCCAACAGTATCAATTTGTCCCAGTGGGATCGGAGACCTTGGGAGCGTGGGGAGAAAATGCAACACGTTTCCTTAAAGAACTGGGTTCCAGACTCATCGACACCACCAGGGACCCAAGGGCAGCAACGTTCATGTTCCAGCGTCTCAGCGTGGCCATCCAGAGGGGAAAAGCATGCTGCATACTTGGCTCGCGTCCGGCTTCGGAGGAGCTGGAGGAGATTCATAATCTTTGATATATTGTACCATTTTATTCATGTTCATGTTTTCCATTGATGTATTCTGTCTGTTAATAAAGCATTCCATGATCATATATATATATATATATATATATATATATATATATATATATATATATATATATATTGTAACCACGAACGAGTGATATTTAATCAATAACAACACTGCAACTAGCCGAGGACTCGAAATAATGTCGTTTTGGCCGCCTTATATATATATATATATATATATATATATATATATATATATATATATATATATATATAATATATATATATATATATATATATAATATAAATCTCTAGTTGTGTCGATGCATGCAGGGGATGAGATGAAAAGCTGTAAGCCACCTGCCTAAAAGCTGGGTGCCTTGGATCAACGTCTAGCGTGAGCTGGATGCCAAGGTATTGGTCCAGTGTGGTACGGTCGGTAAAGCACTGCGTTCCTGTCACAAGGTTCGTAGGGTCGAGTCTCCGTCGGCCAGAGATCAGTGTTTGTGAATATTTCGCCTGCTCTTGCGAATTCCTAGCAAAAATATATATATATATATATATATATATATATATATATATATATATATATATATATATATATATATATATATATATATATATTCAACAAGTCGGCCGTCTCCCACCGAGGCAGGGTGACCCAAAAGAAAGAAAATCCCCAAAAGAAAATACTTGCATCATCATTCAACACTTTCAAATAACTCATACATAATCACTGTCTTTGCAGAGGCGCTCCCAACTGTCACTATCCCAGACCCCTCCTTTACAGTGCAGGCATTGTACTTCCTATTTCCAGGACTCAAGTCCAACAAAATCAATTAACTGGTTTCCCTGAATCCCTTCACAAAATATTACTCTGCTCACACCCCAACAGCTCGTCAGGTCCCAAAAACCATTCGTCTCCATTCACTCCTATCTAAAAAGCTCACACATGCTTGCTGGAAGTCCAATCCCTTTGCCCACAAAACCTCCTTTACCCCCTCCCTCCAACCTTTCGAGGACGACCCCTACCCCGCCTTCCTTCCCCTACAGATGTATACGCTCTCCAAGTCATTCTACTTTGATCCATTCTCTCTAAATGACCAAACCACCTCAACAACCCCTCTTCAGCCCTCTGACAAATACTTTTAGTATCTCCACACCTTCTCCTAATTTCCACACTCCGAATTTTTTGCATAATATTTACACCACACATTGCCCTTAGACAGGACATCTCCACTGCCTCCAGCCGCCTCTTCGCTGCAGCATTTGCAACCCATGCTTCACACCCATATAAGAGTGTTTGTACCACTATTCTTTCATACATTCCCTTCTTTGCCTCCATGGATAACGTTTTTTGTCTCCAGAGATACCTCAACGCACCACTCACCTTTTTTCCTTCATCAATTCTATGGTTAACCTCATCTTTCATAAACCCATCCGCTGACAAGTCAACTCCCAAATATTTGAAAACATTTACCTCTTCCATAATCCCTCTCTCCAATGTGATATCCAATTTTTCTTTATTTAAATCGTTTGATACCCTCATCATCTTACTCTTATCTATGTTCACTTTCAACTTTCTACCTTTACACACCCTCCCAAACTCGTCCACTAACCCTTGCAACTTTTCTTTAGAATCTCCCTTAAGCACAGTATCATCAGCAAAAAGTAACTGTGTTAACTCCCATTTTGCATTTAATTCCCCAAAATTTAATCCCACCCCTCTCTCCAACACCTAGCTTTTACTTCTTTTACAACCCCATCTATAAATATATTAAACAACCATGGTGACATTACACATCCCTGTCTAAGACCTACTCTTACCGGGAAGTAATCTCCATCTCTCCTACACACCCTAACCTGAGCCTCACTATCCTCATATAAACTCTTTACAGCCTTCAGTAACTTATTACCTATTCCATAAACTTGCAGCATTTGCCACATTGCTTCCCTATCCACTCTATCATATGCCTTTTCTAAATCCATAAATGCAATGAAAACTTCCATACCTTTATCTAAATACTGTTCACATATATGCTTCTCTGTAAACACTTGATCTACACATACCCTACCCACTCTAAAGCCTCCTTGCTCATCTGCAGTCCTACTCTCTGTCTTACCTCTAATTCCTTCAATAATAACCCTGCCATACACTTTACCTGGTATACTCAGTAAACTTATTCCCCTATAATTCTTACAATCTCTTTTATCCCCCTCCCCTTTATATAAAGGAAATATACATGCTCTCTGCCAATCCCTAGGTACCTTCCCCTCTTTCATTCATTTATTAATCAAAAATACCAACCACTCCAACACTATATCCCCCCCTGCTTTTAACATTTCTGTCATGATCCCGTCAGTTCCAGCTGCTTTACCCCCTTTCATTCTATGTAATGCCTCACGCACCTCCCCCACACTCACATCCTGCTCTTCTTCACTCCTAAACGATGTTATACCTCCCTGGCCAGTGCATGAAATTACAGCCTCCCTTTTTTCATCGACATTTAAAAGTTCCTCAAAATATTCCCGCCATCTACCCAATACCTCCAGCTCCCCATCTACTAACTCCCCTACTCTATTTTTAGCTGAAAAATCCATTCGTTCCCTAGGCTTTCTTAACTTGTTTATCTCACTCAAAAAAATTTCTTCTTTTTAGCAAAATTTCTTGACAGAGCCTCTCCCACTCTTTCATCTGCTCTCCTTTTGCACTCTCTAACCACTCTCTTCACCTTTATTTTACTCTCCATATACTCTGCTCTTCTATTAACACTTCTGTTTTGTAAAACCTCTCATAAGCTACCTTTTTCTCTTTTATCACACCCTTTACTTCATTCCACCACTCACTCCTCTTTCCTCCTGCACCCACCCTCCTATAGCCACAAACTTCTGCCCCACATTCTAATACTTCCTCCTCCCTTAGTTTATACACTTTTACCTCTCTCTTACTTGCTGTTGCCATTTTCTTTTTGACCCATCTACCTTTTACTTTAACTGTAGCTACAACTAAATAATGATCCGATATATCCGTTACCCCTCTATAAACAAGTACATCCTGAAGCCTACCCATCAACCTTTTATCCACCAGTACATAATCTAACAAACTACTTTCATTACGTGCTATGTCATACCTTGTATACTTATTTATCATCTTTTTCATAAAATATATATTACGTATTACCAAACCTCTTTCTACACATAGCTCAATTAACGGTTCCCCATTTACATTTACCCCTGGCACCCTAAATTTACCTACTACTCCCTCCACAACATTTTTACCCACTTTAGCATTTAGATCCCCAACCACAAGTACTCTCTAACTTGGTTCAAAACTCCCCACGCACTCACTCAACATTTCCCAAAATTTCTCTCTATCCTCTACACTTCTCTCTTCTCCAGGTGCATAAACACTTACTATAACTCACTTTTCACATCCAACCTTTATTTTACTCCACATAATCCTTGAATTTATAAATTTATAATCCCTCTTTACCTGCCATAACTGATTATTCAACATTATTGCCACTCCTTCTAGCTCTAACTTTATTTGAAACCTTTGACCTAATCCCATTTATTTCTTCCCACTGAAACTCTCCTACCCCCTTCATCTTTGTCTCACTTAAAGCCAGGACATCCAGCTTCTTTTCGTTCATAACATCTACAATCATCTCTTTTTATAATTCACACAACATCCACGCACATTCAAACATCCACTTTGACGGTTTTCTTTTTCGTTTTAGTAAATCTTTAAAGGAAAAGGGGTTACTAGCCCATTGTTCCCGGCATTTTAGGTGACTTTTACAACACGCATGGCTTACGGAGGATTCTTATTTCACTTCCCCATGGATATGAAAGGAACAGAAATAAGAACAAAAACTATTAAGATAAAATCAAAGAAAACTCACATGAGTGTGTATACATAAATGTGTATATGTATGTGTAGTGTGACCTAATTGTAAGTAGAAGTAGCAAGACGTACCTGAAATCTTGCATGTTTATGAGACAGAAAAAAAGACACCAGCAATCCTACCATCATGTAAAACAAATACGTACAGGCTTTCGTTTTACACTCACTTGGCAGGACGGTAGTACCTCCCTGGGTGGTTGCTGTCTACCAACCTAATATATAATATATATATATATATATATATTTAGGATGGGGTCCACCTCTGGTGTAAATTGTGGGACCAATAGCCTGTAAACAGGCGATCTTAATTATGCAGGACATACCATATGGAGATGGAAATCTTTAGCTCTAAGGCAAGGTAGAAGGTATAAGTGGCTGCCCATGACAGAGTGAGGGCCATCACCGACCTTACACCTACCTCCCGTCCCCTGACACCCTTCTGGGGTAAGGGGAAGTGGAGAACCTCAGAGATTTACATAGAGGAAGTTATATAGAACATTAAGGCAGTACAGTAGCCATCCCAAAACCGCAACTAATCGATATCAACTGATCAATTGCCATATGGAATCATCTTACCTAAGTGGTTATTACACCCAACTCAAGCGTTATGTAACATTACATTATTATTCAAATCAGATTCACTAGTTGTCAACCCATACTATCATACATTATAGAATGTTCCACAAAGTGCCAGCAGATAAGGCTCTCTACAAAGATCTCTACATATTTACCTACTACCAACATATTTACCTACTATCAACATATTTACCTATCCTGCTCCATGACAGTTGCACTGTTTCTTATCACTAAGACTCTAGAGGCAATAAATCAATCTACCAGACTTCACTAGGCTATCCGCAATGTAAATAAGTCACTCTGTCTGATCTTTTTGGGTTATCCAAGGTAATTTATACATATAATTGCACGAATTATAATATTTAGTAACATAACATATTTAAGTGTACCTGCACCTAAATAAATGTATTTATCATAAGGAACTCACATATACTCGTACGCCATTATGTAAATTGTAGTCACATAAACTTTCGTAACCGAAACTTGTATGCAGGGCCTAATCAGACTTACTAATGCTATGGAAGTCCCAATATATGGCTCTACCGAAGGTGGAACACAATCTTCGGCGGGTGAAGAGTGTGGAATAATCTATCACAGTCTACCCTTAAAATTAAACCAAAGTAACTGAGGGCTGACACTGCCATAGTATTCTCTGCAAACCTCCTGGTATTCCTTATGTACTGTGACCCAGACAGACGGGATTCCCGACAGGCGAAAAAAGCTGCACTGATGAAGAAAATTCTGGTCTAACGTCACCAAATCGTCACGAGAACCCATTACATAATGAACAATTCGGGGATTTTGTATAACATCCTTGCTTAAGATTGTGCACAATTGATTCTACTAAATAGCTGTCAAATTTGTACATTCCATCACTTGACTTATATAAGGGTTTCCTATCATTTTTATGAGAGTGGATTCGAACTTTGTTTCTTTCCATAATGGAATTATTGAGTACAATAACCTTAGCTGCTGCCCAACCCAGCAGATGATTGCAAGTACTAATGTGATTAAAGATTGCATTTGACTCCTGAGCCGTCCTTACCTAGTACTGATGCATTGGACCTTTTAAACACCACCAACAATGTTGGATGGTGCAATCTTAATTGAATTCTTCTTCACTGTCCAGATGTTCTTGAAGACAATATTTATCTGAGCCTTTATAATTCATCATGCAGGATGGCCATATGAGAATTGTAAGGCAAAACCAGTATATTTTTCCTAGAAGGCAATTCCCTAGGTTCAGCCCGTAGAAAGTCTTCTTGGCTGCCAATAATGCCTTTTCAACAACATCTTTGGGATATCTCAGTTTAGTGGCTTTGTTGATTATCTTATTAATTTCATCATCCAAATATTCAGAGTTGCAAATGCATAAAGCTCTCAAGAATATTGTAAGGAAAACACTCCTTTTAACCCTAGCTTCATGACTGGAATAACAGGGAATAAATGACGACACTGACACTTTAGTTGACTTCCTGTACACTGAAAATTTAAATTTCTTGTCAGCATGATGGATTAGAACATCTATGTACTTCTTAATTAAAGCGTCATGAGTTTCACTCGTCAATAATTCAGTAAATGTGCCAGAGTTAATATTTTAAGGTCACAGGACCATTTCACATAAGACAATGGACGGTTATTTATTCTGTTCTGAGCCTCCACCTGGACAGTTTGAAATTCTTCTAAAGTGAACTTCGGTCGGCAAAGAACTTTCCTTATACAATGTTTGACAGTTCCGATTGTGGATTCGTAAAATTCCCTTGCCAGTGTGACCTGGGAGTTATGAACTTTTATTCGAAGTTGCGTTGATGTATATCTTGACCATCTTGATGTTGAAAAATGTGTTTTATATATTGTGAGTCAACAATAAAAGTTGTTCCATAATTTGATGTAATTAGTCGAGGACATGACCTCTTGGTTGTAAATCTTCTAAATGATTATATGAAAGTTTCAGCAGACTAATCTACTGCTAATTCTAAATACCTTGTCCTTGTATTAATGCAGGTAAACAGGCAAATGCTGACTTTACATGAAAGCTTGCCAGGGTATCCTATTTAAATTATGGGCCCACTATAATCTGAACCTGTTATATCAACATTCATTATCAGCTGTACCTGGTCTCTCGGTAATGGTGTGGAACAGGATACACTTGGACTTTGGCATCGATGCAACGACAGATCATTCAAGATCGAAAACATTTCTTTGCACAATGTCAACTCTGTGGTTAAAAAAAAAAAAAAGTACAATACCGTGAATGGAACAATACACAAATAACTCACACATAGGAGAGAGGAGCTTATGACGACGCTTCGGTCCGACTTGGACCATTTACAAAGTAACACTGTCATCTCTGTGGTATTCAAAAAGTTTGCCTTATATGACACAAAGAGTTTTGTAATCCCATCCCTCCCTCCCCTTCTATGTAAACCAGCTTTATGGGCATTGGAAATTGTAAGGCTGATGATCCTTAGAGATCAATATTGGATGTTTGGTAAATTAACTTCTAGATGTATTTTGCAATCTACCTCAGTTTCTTATAACACCATCATTTAAATATAATCCGAGATTGTAATTAAAGTTGACCCTTTGACTCAGAGATTATACCATTTTTAAACTTTTGTATATACCTCCTCCTGAACTTTTGAAATCAAATACTATTTTAATGTTTAGGAATTTAAATACTAATCTTGTCACGTTCCTTAGATGCATAAATTAAAAAAATAATTTCATGTTACAAGTGGTGACAACAACTGATTCAGTAGCAATATTTATTTTCTTCTCTGGCCAACATTTTTTTTTTTAAATTAACCAACTTGATCCTTTAAACCAAGATATATTATTTACAAATGTATTAAAAGGAAAATCACATAATATCAAATCTGCTTGATTATCCACGCCGGTTAATATCAATTGTAAGTAAAACTAATAATTGTAGAATTATCGACAAAATTTTAGGTAAACGGACTCAGATGTAACTAATGTGATATTTTATTAAGGCAACGTTTCGCTCTCCAGGAGCTTGACCTTGCCACAATAAAATGTCACATTATTTGCATCTGTCTTACCTAACGGTATGTAAAGAGATAGTTAAAAAGTTGTTTTGGATCTGTTCATTTTCCGCTGCTCTGTTTTTGACATACACGATCTTGCTGTTTTTATTTCTCATCCATTGAAGAGCAACTTTATAATCAGACCAAAGAATAGTCTTAAAAATATTTAAATTATTTACAATATTATGGATATAAGCTACTAATTTCATCTCCCATTATAGATAACAGTTAGCTCTAGCTGATGTAATGTCTTATGTTTAATCGTATCTACTTTAGCTTAGTTGGTTAAAAGATTAATTTGTTCATTGTTATTTAAATAAGTAAATGCCCTGTAATCTTTTTCCTAGGCGTCACAAAACATGTGAAGTATATTTGAAGAATCTTGATCAGCTACCATTCTGGGGAAATGTATTTTAGCAATTCTTTTATTATTCTGCATAATTCGTCCCAATGATGTTTGAAAGTTAAGGTAATTGTTCATCCCATGTTACTTTTCCATGCTTTTTGTATGAGAATTTTACCTCTTATTGTGATATTTGTCATTATACTTAAGGATCGAAGCATTTAGATACTCCTTACAACAAGGTTATGTTAGTTAAATTATTAATTAAATCTGGCATATTAGATTTAATATTTATTATGTCGAATTTAGTATCCCAGTTTATACCCAATATATTACTTAATTGTGGATCTTCATCTTCAGGATAATCCTTATTGAATATAACTTTAAAGGAAGAAGAATTACAGTTGCATTCACTTAACGACATGATAGCTTCTTGCATAAGTTTATTATATTCATTTATAATCCTTATGAAATCTTCCTCAGATCGAGTTGCACCCAACATGTTATCAACATACAATTATACAAAGTCTGTCCAGGAGGACTTTTACTTTTTTTGTAGACGTGATTCTATTATAGCTTGAAGTAAGACGGGACTTCAATTGGCTCAAAAGAACACACTTGAATCTGTATACTATAATTTGACTATTAGGATCACTTGGGTTGTGTGACCATAAATACATTGTATAGTCATTCAATTTCTAGCAGTCCAGTCCTTAAAAAACACCTTACTAATATTAGCAGTAAAAACATATTTGTTGATTCAAAGATTTAGTAAAATATTTCCGTTCTCTTCCATCAAAGACAGTTATTTAAAATAGGAACACTCTTATTCTCTTCCATCAAAGACAGTTATTTAAAATAGGAGCACTCTTATTCTCTTCCATCAAAGACAGTTATTTAAAATAGGAACACTCTTATTCTCTTCCATCAAAGACAGTTATTTAAAATAGGAACACTCTTATTCTCTTCCATCAAAGACAGTTATTTAAAATAGGAACACACTTATTCTCTTCCCTTGCATTGGATTTTAAGATAATAAATTAGTTGTTTTTTTATATTTTATTTAAAACAGAAATTATACAAAACACAAACAAAATGATACTTTGTTACAAAACGGTTATCACAAAATACAACCATCAACCGTATATACTAACACATAACTCACAACTATACATGACCCAGTAAGAAAGACTTGCATCCGAAGACCAAGCTACAACAAAGCTAATAATCATAAGCACATTAACTTGATAAATATAATAATCAAAAACATTATACATTTCCCCATCCCCTAATCCCATCTACCAAAAAGGAATTCCCATAATAACATACCCCCATTCCTCATGACAGCCTCACTGACTGATGTCAAAACTTTGACCCCAGCCAACCCAACTCACCTTTGAAACTCAACCACACATTTCCTTATCCCCTCTATACATAAAAAATTTTTGTTCTTATGTTTCATTACATTTAACTCTATTTTTTTCCAAGCTTTAACGTTATCTCCTGAAAACACTATTACAAAAGAACCTACAGAACTCCCCACAAGGAGATAATAGATAATACAAATATATTTACACATTCCTAACAATCAAGTGGTAACAAAACTAAAATTACGTACATAACATATACGTGAAAAAATTCTTAAGCACACTAGTTACATAAAATAATACGTACAAAGCACGATTATCCCCTTTCCTTATTCCCGACTAACTATACGTATTATGCAAAATATATCAAATCCTGCCGGACATTTATCATCCTATATACAGATCAATCATCAATAACTATATAAATACATATATACGTGTGTCAACATCACACCAAAACAAAGAACAGCACACAATCTCAAAAACATGATACCCATATCAATGCGACGTAATTGTTACACCATACCTTAACTTCCTTACACGAAAACTATTGAGGTAGCCTAAGTACCCAAGTACAATACAACATCAATTTCTTATTCAACCTACTTGCAACCATTTTACTAAAAAACTTAATATCTCGAAACAAACCTCCTCCTGTCAAGTAGAAGGCGTACATCTCTAAAAGGACACATTACAAATATCATATAAATCATTTGAAGTCATAGTTCGACTACAAGAATTGAACATCAAAACACATACACCAAAGTTACATTAACAAGGCTCAGCTATACTGCCAAACTTAAAACTGGATAGTCCCGAAACAATTACCACAATTGTACTCTGTTATAAATTATGAATATAATCACCTCCCAAGACCACAGTTTACAGTCTATACCCTATGAAACAATTAATATGGTCCGTGACCTTCATGTTATTGCTAACACAAATAACCAACCTTGCAACATGCTACCCATGTGTTACAAACATATACCCATCACTCTTGACATATATAAGATTCAATACATCAATTTTATTTTTAAACACCCCAATGAGAGGACTGCACTTAACAACCGAAACCAAAACCAACCCCACCCGATACACGAAACCCCTTACCCTACACCTCCCACCAACCTCACTCACACATCAAACAACCTGAAACTAAACCCTCACCTCCCACCTCCCCACACGCTCATACTGCAACACCCCCCCCCCCCACTTTAAACCAAAAAACAACTCACCCGCCAAACCTCTCCCCCGCAACCAGACCAAAAACCCCTTATACTTGGAACAAGCCCTAAACACCCCCCCTCTCCACTCCTAACAACTGTTGCATTGTCAAAACCCTATATGCAGCCGGAAATTTAGAAACCCGAACCCTGCCATAAACCTCCCTATTCCTACATTTTGTTCTATAAATCCCGCAGCCAAAGCATGAATTAAAACCTCGCTATTTGAACCCCTCATACTCCAAGACAAAAACACGAACTCTAACATTATATAAACCAAAGCTCTATGCACTTCCTCCCCACACCCCAAAGTCCAAACAAAGTGCCTTTAACACTGAAAACCTCCCCCAATCAATCCCATAACCCCCAATCCAAACCCTCACACGCCCTCTCCCTCACAAAAATATACCACATGAAACGCCGTTTCCATTCCCCAAACCTATCGAAGACCCATCCCTGGACTCCCATCTCGAACAACTGAGCTTTCGCCGCCAGTATC
Organism: Cherax destructor; assembly: GCA_009830355.1. Lineage (NCBI taxonomy): Eukaryota > Metazoa > Arthropoda > Malacostraca > Decapoda > Parastacidae > Cherax > Cherax destructor. Next base: position 28,676 of record WNWK01019414.1, read on the forward strand.
CCATTTAAGAATCTGTAACCTGTTTCTCTCACCCTAGGCCTCACCTTCACCTTTTTAACCAACCCCAAATACTCTTCCAATTATACAACGGATCACCTCAACTCCCTTACTATCTTCTCCCTCACACTTGTCCTATCCAATCTGCTTACTCTCACACTCCCAGATCCCTCAACACAAGGAGTACCCGTAAACCGCCTCACACTCCCTAAGCTCCCTACCCCCACCACTTCCTAACCTCACCCATTACTGCACCACCCTTCTACCCCTCAGCTCCCCTTCATCATAAATTCCTGCTTTACAAACACACTTTTCAACCTTCTCCTCAATGGAATCAAACCCATCCCTCCATTTTTAACACTTGTCTCCACCACCTCCCTACTCAACCAATGCCTTCCATTCCCCCAAATAAACCTAAACACTCCCTTTTGTAGCCTTTTCACATCTAATAATAGATAAACCGCCGCTCTAAACCACAATTTACTAAAATTAAAACATTAATGACCACCACCCTTTGCAACAGCGTTATGTCCCCAACTCCCCAGCCCTCATTCGCTTCAAAGCTGAATCCACCACTTCCCCGAATTCTTCTCTCTTGCTACCCTGCATACTACAAAACACTATCCACAGATTTTTAAAGCTTCTACACATTGCCAACCCTCCCTTAAACCCAACGTTCCCCACTCCAACTACCTACCTCTAATAGGTGTGATTTACTTCTATTAACCCTCATTCCTGTTGCCTGACCAAAAAGCTCCACCCAACCTCTAACCCATCTCAAACTCTCCTCTGTCTTTATTAACAACGTAGTGTCATCTACATAACCTACTATCCTGCCCTATCCTCCCCTATGTCCCTTCTACCCTTAAACCCTCATCTACTACCCTATAAAAGGATCTTGGAAACAAGCAAAGAGGATCTGTGTCAGAGGACATCCCTGTCTCAGTCCCTTCCCATGTTCACCGCCCACCCAACCATCCCATTTATTTGTATCCTCATCAACGCCTCTGCATATAAAGTTCTTACCCATCCTACAATTTCTTCTCCAAAACCTAGCCTTTCTAAGATATCTAACAGCACCCCTCTATTCACCCTGTCATAAGCCATCTGCCAATCCAGCCCCAACACTCCCCTCCCTTGATTTACTTCAATAAACTCTTTTATTCTACTGTGACCGTTCCTAAAACTTCTCTCTGGTATCCCAAATTGTCCCTCGTGCAACATATTCCATAAACCTCTTTTGATTCTATTAGCCAAAATCTTTGCAAATATCTTATAGTCAGTACACATGAGCGCAATAGTCCTATAGTCCTTAAACCCCTTTGGTGTTTTATATTTAGGCACTAACACTACAACTCCTGTCCTAACTGACTTCTCCATTACTCCTGTCTCCCTCATGTCATTGAAGACCCTGACTAGCACCCCTCTCAGCACCTGCCAGTATTGCATGTATACTTCCCCCGGTAATCCATCTATACCTGGCGATTTTCCAGCCCTTAACCCTTTAACCGCCTCCCAAACTTCTTCTTCCGTTATGTCCCCCTCTATTGCCTTCCTATCATCCTCATTCAACCTTCTATTAATTCCCCCTAATAATTGTACACAAGCCCTCTCATCCCTTTCCTCTGCTGCAACTTCCTACCAAACCAACACTCCGCATAACCAGTCATCCCCTCTGTAGTTTGCAACACTCTTCCCACTTCATACCCCCCCCCATCTCCTCTTCCACCTCTACAGATGTCAGCAACATACCCTGTCTACGCTTCTGAAATTGCCTCAACACCACCGCAGACGCCTTATCCCCCCTTAAAACCTCCTCCATCCCACTTCTTACCCGTAAAGCGGGAAACCTCTCATACTGAATGTCTTTCAGAGCCCTTCTTACTCCCTCAACACTCTCTGCATGCCGTCCCCTGCTTTCCCCACCATAACTATCCCTCAATAAACCCTCTAAATACCTCTGATAACCATACCTATATCGAGCATCCTCCTTCCCACCTTCTCAAAGTACTCCTTTATCCCCTTCTTCCCACACTCATTCCACCACCTCGCCGCATGTACTACACCCCCCCCTCCACAGACCCTCCACCATCCCTCAAAATCCACCATCCCTCTACCCTATTAAACATTGCCCGTTAAGTTTCCAATAACTCGAGTATACCCTCACAGCCCCCTCCAACCCACTTGCATCAACACACCCTTGTGATCTGAAAAACCTACATCCAAACATTCCACTTTCTCCACCCCTACCGCTCTCGAAACATAAATCCGATCCAATCTAGCTGCATAATTGTCCCTAAAAAAGTGAATTCTACAGGCTCGCCCGCCCTCCCACCGCATCGACAACCCCCACGCATCCAAAACTTCCGTAAGATCCTCAGAACACTACCTGTTCCTCTCGGCTCCACGTCCCTTACCCTAATAACGCTATTCCAGTCTCCGCAATGATGACCACCTGCGGCAAACCCCTGAAAGCATAAATTAATTCATCCCTCACGAATTGTTCCTTGACCCTATTATTTGAAATCGCCAGCATATACACTCCAATAAAACTAAGCTGGACCTCCCCATTGACCATCAACCCTCACCACTCTCCCCTCCCTCTTCCCATGACTGCAATACAAATGGGCACGTGTCCTAATACCCACAACCACACCCTTGAACAACTCAGAACCTCCCACAAAACACTTATATCCTTTCAACTTTAAATCCCACCCACACCTATAATTGTGCTCTTGAAAAACACTACATCTACCCTGTACCTAATCAATGTCACTTCTACCCACTTTCGTTTGGCCTCATTTTTAAGGCCATTCACGTTCATACTTAAACACCGGAAGGTAACGGTTGAGGTTTCCTTTGGTTTCGGTTGTTTCTCTCCAAAGTTATACCTGTGATCCCTCCTCTCCCACCCTTCCTGTCACCTCCCATCCCCCTTTACCCTTATCACCCCCACTACCTCTAGCTCTTGTCTGTTGTCCAACTACAACTTCAGACCAAATTTTCTTACCAGGTCTCTGTGCTGGTGTGAGGACATCATTACCAGCCTCCTCACCAGTTCTCTTCCTAGATTTCCCTGTCTCTCTGGTCCTCATTTACCTGTTCATTGTGCACCTCCACCTCCACCTGTATGACATCCAATACAGCTTTACCACACCCCTCTCCTGCTGCCTCACCACCACCCACCTGTTCCTGTTTCTGTTCCAGAACTCCAATGCCCCACACCTCACTGGTTGACCCCTCCAATGTCAGCTCTTCACCTTCAAGAATCTCATTGAGATCCCTCAAAATCTCAGCCTCCTGACCAGTTATACCTTCCTCTTCCGTGTCTGGCCCAGTCTTTTCCCCTTCTGACACCTCCACCTACATGCTCTTCCCACTCATTCTTTGTTCCTCCATCTCCGCTCTGTCCACCTCCACGCTCCATGATGTCTTCTCTTCTCCATGCATCGCAGCATACTCCATGCCTCCTTCTGTTCCATCCTTCGTAACATTCCTTACTTCGTTTCTCTGTCGCTGCTCTGCTCCACCTCGACGCCAATCCTCTCTCCTTTGGCTACACTCAGCAGCCAAGTGACCCAGCTTTCCACACAGTCGACATGTCCTCACCTGCCCTGGGTATGTGACGTACACCTGTGTGCGAAAATTCTCCATAAGTACATAAGAGGGAATAGGTTTCCTCAAGGAAATTTTGATGGAGTATGTTCCCTCTAAAACGCCAGCATATAGCCCTGCACCCAGCATTTTATGTTTACAGCATGTATTATGCCATAACTCCTAAATACATCTTTAATATCCTCTTGTCCGGATTCAAAGGGCACATTATGCACCTTAATCCACTTAAAAGTGGCAGAAACATCTTTCAAACATACCTCTAGGGCCTTGATGTACCACTAACTTTTTTCTCCTGGTATGTATCGACGACTCGTTGATAAGCTGCAGTGCAAGCTAATTTGATGAAGATCCTCCTTGCACCGTTTAATGATATGCCATAAATCTCCTCATGCGATAATCCAAAAGTGTCTCGTATTATTGCAGGCAGTAGAACCTCTGCATTAGACGGATATATGGCACCCTGTACCAAGTCAACAGAGACCGTGTTCACTCTCCTCCTGTAACCGACGTCCATTGTTTGAAAATGACGTTGCGTCCAGCTGCCGCCAGGGAGCACCACCACCACACCCGCACACAACCAAGGTTGGGCGTGGAATAATAATAATAAATTAGTGGGTGATCTTAGTTTCTTTCCTTACACCACTGCTCCCCTCAAGGGAGGTTCATTGACGCTGGTGAGGGGCTCTTGATACCTTCCACATCTCCCCACAGGCGCTGCATAATACTACGGGCTTAGCGCTTCCCCTTGATCATAATAATAATAATCCTTACACCACGATGGGATAAGCAATGTTCATTAAATTGAAGTTGATCTGGTGATACTTTCTCAATCAAATTAATTAATCGATCTTGAATGATCTTCTGGTACACTGCTAATAATTTAGGGTGCCAATTAAGATCGTGAAGTTGTGCCTTTATCTGAGCATAGGCCATGCAATAGTCTGCAGGTAGTTCCGGCTTGTCAGACGTCCCCTGGAGTCTTACCTAGTGCTGCCCATGCTCATATTTCACATTTCTGAGAAATAACTCACGGGGATATTGTTATCGGGTCAGCCCTAATTAAAGTTGACCCGATAACAATCTTCAACAATCTGCGAACTGGCTATTCATTTTCATCAGCAAGGGACTTTATACTGAGGGACTTCTTCTGTAGTGACCTTAAGTGTGACTACATCTCTGAGATGTCTAGTCAGATTTCATTAAACAAGAGAATGGTACCATAAATTATTTAGCCTCCCGCGGTACTTAATCACTTTGTGCATTATACGCACGGAGGAAGAATAATAATCACTACCAATTAATAAACTAATTAGTCCGACAGTGTCTTGTTCAATACTGTCGAGAGACAACCTTACTCTTTCTTGGATGAATTGTCTGGAGGACTTACTAATACTTTCTGTGATACTTTTTGTCAGGTAAATGATCTACAGCTACTACACTCACTCTTTTCAGTTTCCTACTGAGACCAACACTTTATTGTGCTCACTCAAGTCGTTGGCCCTTCTTGTCAGTAAAGAAATCAGACGGGTTTTCCAGTAGACAAATTAAGTTACTTTAAGTATGATTTTCTGACAAAGATGGTTTGAAAGTCTTGGTCGAACAAGGCATTTACTGTTTGTTTCTTATATCTAGCCCCATGTAGTCTCACACAAACTACAGATAACGCAGCTACAGGTACACTAAATTTAGTAACTGCAGCTTCATTATCTTGATCAGGAATATTTTTGTAAAGCCCCACATGTTGCTTTCCATTATTCGGTTTCTGCAAGACAATAGTTGAACCTTGCAGTTCATAAAATCGTGTGCCTAAGCATTTGGTACATCGTTAAAGTTCTTTCAGCCTTTTCACTCTGTCTTCTCAGTAGGGATATGTAATACAGATATGTGTTGAGTGAATACTCTTACAAAGGATGTGTTTTTTATTTAAGACTAAAGACAATGGACCGATCTTTGGGCGTTGCGACTCCAGCTGCTGCAAGTCTTCCTCTGCAGCGGTTCGCCTCATATCCCACGTAGATGAACATGGTGGATGTAACAAGAGTTAGCACATATTCTAACACTATATGATCCACTATATGAGGTGTATTATACCTGGTGAGATCACGTGTCTTACCTTGTGGGGGCATTTGGCCCTTCCATCACGGCATCGATGAAAGGTTAGTTCTAATTTCCTACACACCTGACCCTATCTAGGGCAGTGACTTTAATGGGCTGACGTGTAAAAATTAGACTTGCCTAGGCTTGTGTAGCTGGAGCCCTGTGACACTGCCGTGTCGTGGATACCGATATATGATGGCTTGATTGAAGATATGACGGTCGTGCCCGTTGAATCACAAGAACGTCGACACGTCTTTTGTCGTTTTAGTCATGTTGAATGCGCTAGACACTAGCGTTCTAGTTCACTGCACACTTAGATTCTTAAATACACAACACAGTCGTCGACTAGTTTCAAAGTTACCTGACTTCATCATCACTTGTTCGCAAGATAACTCATGAATGTTCAATATGTCCGTGGTTAATATACCATTGGCGAAAATCGCTTGAGAGAATTTCATAATTTTGTGCCTCAACGCCTTATTCTTCCTCAGTTCTCCCCTGACAGAACACAAAGAGAAGTTATCAAGAACACTTCTAACAGTATTGCGGCCCTGGATGTCTAAGTTTCAGAAACTCGTTCAGTTACTGACGTTGTTCTCACTCGTTCTTTCCATCTACCTGTTACTGCGTTCTAGCGTCAGTGCCACCGGCTTCCCGTTTTATAATTGACGAAGAAGATTTATGCTGACCTTATGTCTAGAAAATTCAGCTGTCAGCTCTGGTGACAATAGTAAATCAAGGAACAAATTTTTCCTCGACTCAGAGTGTTCTTAACTTAATTTATTAAACAAATTTTAAAGGAAAAAAGAAAGGTTTAATAATTAATTTTTAGGTTGGAAGGGGAAAAAGGGGGAAAAATATGAGGGGATCAAAAAAAAATTAAAAAAATTTTGTGGGGTTCCCCCAAAAAAAGGGTGGGAAAAATTTTTTGTTTTTCCCTTTGAGGGGGAGGAAAAAGGGGAATTTTGGGGAAAAGTTGTTAACCAAAATTATAGGAACTTTAAAAAAAACCCAAATTAAAATTTTAATTTGTGGTAGACTAAATTTATCTTTAAATTTCCCCGATTTGGGTTTTAAAAATTTTTTTTGGGTTCTTTTTAATTTTTGGTTCATGATGCAGTCGTATTATATTCCCCGGGATGACTTATATTAAGTTTTATATTTTTTTTGAAAATCTACACTAATCTCATTACGGAAAATATCCCCTTTTGATGGTTTTTGGCATCCTTTCTTCTGTTTTATAATTTAAATTTTTTAATAATGATTCTAAGCACCATTTTTCCCCAAATTTCATAATAATTATTGCTTAAAATTTTTTAATGCTTTAACTTTTACCCAATTTTTAAAACCGAATGTTGACTTGAAGGGCAAATAATCACAATAATCGAAAAAATTTATCCAAAAGTATCCTCAACTTGGTTTTTGAAGCTATTTGGGGGATTATGGGGAAATATATTAAAAAGGATGCGCTTTTAATTAAACCCCTTTAAAAAAAATTACCACGGTAATATCCATATATTCCCCCTCTACCACAGCGGGGTTTTTAAACCCCCAATTCTTCCCCCAAATCATTAGACTTTGGGGGGGTCCCATAGTGGTCGATCGACCCCAAAAATTGATGGACTATCGAAGGGTCTTACAGGTCAAAAAAAATCAAAAACTGGGGACGGTTTTGTTGTGTATCTGTGACCACCTCCCTGGTGACCCAATTTACCACTCCTGATTGTTCACATATTTGTTTTAAAAAAAAAATGCGACATTTCCTCAAAGGGGGAAAACCCCCTGAAAAATATTGATGAAAGACTGGAAACTAAAATAGTAGAGAACAGTTAAGTGATATTGGGCATGCAAACACTTCAAAACCCCCTTTTTTTTGGTTGGCCTTTTTCCTTTCCCAATTGGAAAAAGGGGGAAGCTCCTTTGCAGATGCAGCCTAACAAGCAGAAAACAGACTGATCCCACCAACTCCAATCAAATATATGGCCCTTGTTTTGGCTCATGAGATGTATACTTCCATTATTAAAAAAAAAAGTTTCAGTAAAAAGTATGTAAATCTTGCATTTTTTCATTATTTTTAAAATTATTTTTATGAAAATTATTGTTATGATTTCTTCTTTCTTCTTCTTCTCTTCTTTTTTTTCTTCTTCTTTTTTTCTTTTTCTTTTTTTTTTTTTCTTCTTTTTTTTTCTTCTTCTTTCTTCTTCTTTTCTTCTTCTTCTTCTTTTTCTTCTTTCTTTTTCTTTTCTTTTTTTTTTTTTCTTTTTCTTTTTCTTTTCTTTTCTTTTTTTTTCTTTTTTCTTTTCTTCTTCTTCTTCTTCTTCTACTATTGAAAAATACTATTTAAATTAAAATTTTTTTTAAAAAATGTTTTGATGAACAATCTGAATGTTCATAAAAGGGTCGATGGGGGAAAGGGGGGGGCCCTGAGTTAAGAAACTTATTTAAAATTTTCGCCGCCCTTATGGGAAAAATATTTTTAAAATTAAAGGGTTTTCTATTGTTAAATGGGTTGACAAAACAATTTACACTTTGAAGTTTTAACCTCAAATTCAAAAAAATTTTAGCTTGAAACTACTCAAAAAAAGGCATCTGGGATTCGTCAGTTAAACCCCTCAAATTTTTTTTGCACAGTTGGAAAAAAAACCTGGAAGCCCCCCGGCAGTATTATCGGGAACTCAGAAGTAGACAAAAAGGGAAAAACCTATTTTCAGAGCGAAATAAGCAGTTTTGTAACAAGGGGGGACTGGTTCAAAAAAAAATTGCGGGACTTTGTGTATCTATATAAAAATATTTTAAATTTTTAATGGGGGAATTTCCGTCCAATTTTATCCCCCATGGTAATTAATTTAATAAAATTTAAAGTTAAAAAAAAATGAAGCCAAAAACAAATGGTATTTAAAATTTAAAAATTTTGGGAAAAGGGCGACCCACGAAATTGTCCCCCCTCAAAACAAAAAACATAGTGTCACCTTTGTCCCCTTTGGGGGAAAATTTTTCAAAATTTTTTTAAATGGCCCCAAATTTTTAAAAAACTTTGATATTAAAATTTTAAGGGGGAAAGGAAACAACCAAGTTGGCTGTCCATTTTTAATTAAAAAAAGCATTTTAAAGGGTTTTTCATTTAAGTTTCATTTTAGATTATTGCTATTTCCCCAAATTTTTTTGGGGTGTTTTTTGAACATGGGGTTCAAATATGAAAAATCTGAATAAATTGATGAAAACCAAGTTTAATCTATCTTGATGTGAAGAAAAAAGTGACATAGGAACAGTTATTTGGGGTTTTGTAATTTTAAAAATTAAAAAAAATTTTTTTTTAAAAAAAATCTAGGAAAAAAGGAATGAGTTTTTTTTTTTGAAATCAACAGTAAAATTTTGGGGCCAAACTATTAAATTTAAAAGGGGAAAAGTTTATATTTAAAATTTTTTGGGGTAAAAACAAAACCCCTTATGATTTACTTGGGGGGGTTAACTC
>WNWK01019415.1:0-37856 GCA_009830355.1 Cherax destructor
GATGGAAAAATAAACACATAAGCAGTATAATGTGATCCTTTATTGACAACGTTTCGCCCACGCAGTGAGCTTTATCGAGTCACAGACAGATCTACCTGGAAAAAGAGCAACATGGAGATATATATAGGGTACAGTCAGGTGGAGAATGCTGGGTCAGGTGGAGAATGCTGGGTCAGGTGGAGAAAGCTGCATGTGAGTCTTAAAAGTAGTGTGATAGTTAAAAACATAGTGTGACTTAAAGGACCTGCAGTGTACCATTCTTGAGTTCTAGGTGGGATAGCGTTGAAGATGTTTTTGGCAATAGGTTCAGCTATGTTGTAGAAGCCGTTGTTCTGGTTGAAGTTGTTGGATATACAGATGAGTGATGATTCTAGGATTCTTCGGTATTGCGTGTTGTCTTCTCTGGCGATGAGTCTTGCGTTTCTGTAGTTGGCGAAACGTTGTCAATAAAGGATCACATTATACTGCTTATGTGTTTATTTTTCCATTGTGTCGGTATTTTATACCATTTATTTCCAGTATATTGTGATCCTTTATTGACAACGTTTCGCCCACGCAGTGGCTTTATCGAGTCCAGACAGATCTACCTGGAAAATGAGCAACATGGAGATATATATAGGGTACAGTCAATGGAGAATGCTGGGTGGTGGAAAAGCTGCATGTGACAGTCTTAAAAGTAGTGTGAGAGTTAAAAACATTGTGTGACTTAACATAGCTGAACCTATTGCCAAGAAACTTCTTCAACGCTATCCCACCTAGAACTCAAGAATGGTACACTGCAGGTCCTTTAAGTCACAATGTTTTTAACTATCACACTACTTTTAAGACTGTCACATGCAGCTTTTTCCACCTGACCCAGCATTCCCACCTGACTGCACCTTATATATCTCCATGTTACTCATTTTCCAGGTAGATCTGTCTGTGACTCGATAAAGCCCTGCGTGGGCAAACGTTTCAATAAAGGATACTTTTACTGCTTATTGTTTATTTTTCCATTGTGTGTATTTTATACCATTTATTTCCATAGGTGAAGTAGAGCTTGATCATACAGAATGGAAAAGACTTGGGAGTCATGATAAGCAGGAATCTAAAGCCAAGACAACAGTGCCTAAGTGTGCGAATAAGGCTAACAGATTACTAGGATTTATTTCAAGAAGTATAAGCAACAGAAGTCCAAAGAGTTATTTACAGCTCTATACATCACTAGTGAGACCTCATTTGGATTATGCAGCTCAGTTTTGGTCTCCTTACTACAGGATGGATATAGATTCATTGGAGAACATTCAGCGTAGAATGACTAAATTAATACATAGCATTAGAAATCTTCCTTACGAAGAAAGATTGAAGACCCTTAAATTACATTCACTTGTAAGACGTAGAATGAGGGAGACATGATCGAGGTATACAAGTGGAAAATGGGTATTAACAAGGGGATATAAATAAGGTCTTGAGGGTATCTCTCCAAGAGAGAACCCGCAATAATGGATTCAAGTTAGATAAGTTTAGATTTAGAAAGGATATAGGAAAGTATTGGTTTGGAAATAGGGTAGTTGATGAGTGGAACAGTCTGCCTAGTAGGGTTATTGAAGCAAGGACCTTGGGTAGTTTTAAATTTAGGTTGGATAAATTCATGAGTGAAAGGGGTTGGATTTGAGTGGGAATTGCACATGAGTAAATAAAATTATCAAAGCTTATTTTTTGGGTAGCATTGAAAATTAGGTTGAACAAATATTCTGTTGGTGGGATGGAATGTGAAGGACCTGCCTAGAATGGGCCAACAGGCCTGCTGCAGTGTTCCTCCTTTCTTATGTTCTTATGTTCTTATAGTCTCTCCTGCTAATTCAACACAAGCACATCGTAGATGTGGAACACTGCTACAGGCTTTCTCTATTCCAACCTCCAGCAGAAATATTTGTCTAACCTATTTTTATACTACCCAAGTAATTGTTTTATCACCTTTTATTCATGTGCAAATTGATTGTTCTACCTTATTGCATTACTACTACTTTCTACAACTTATATCACTACTACTTGTACCACCACTAGTATTACACCTCACTTTGAGAGGCTGATAGAATGGGTGGGTGATAGAGGCTAGGACCTTGGGTGGCTTTAAAAAGAGATTGGACAAATATATGAGTGGGAGGGGCTGGGTTTGATTGGTGTCGTGAGTACGGGAATAAATTCTTAGGTAGTGGTGGTTTTGATAAGGACCTGCCTTGTATGGGCCAGTAGGCCTTCTGCAGTGTTCCTCCATTCTTATGTTCTTATGTATATATATACCCTGTGTCCATGTATCGCTTGTAACGGCTTGAAAAAGCTCCTGGAGAGCGAAACGTTGCCACAATAAAATGTCACATTAGTTGCATTTGTGTCCTTTTACTAGTAATCAAAGAGACTAATTTCCGCAGACGCAAGTGCCTTGAATCAGCACTTATTGCTGTTTCTAACACAATTAAACAAAACAAAGTCAGCTTCACCATCTCTGACGTCTTAGCAAGAATCCTCCTGAAAACAGTAAACCCAACCATCACATAGTCTCTCCTGCTTATTCTACACAAGCACATCGTAGATGTGGAACACTGCTACAGGCTGGAAATAAATGGTATAAAATACCGACACAATGGAAAAATAAACCCATAAGCAGTATAATGTGATCCTTTATTGACAACGTTTCGCCCACGCAGTGGGCTTTATCGAGTCACAGACAGATCTACCTGGTAAATGTTAAGTAAAAGGACACAATCAAATTGCACATGAGTAAAAGGTGATAAAACAAATACTTGGGTAGTATAACAATAGGTTAGACAAATATTTCTGCTGGAGGTTGGAATAGAGAAGGCCTGTAGGAGTGTTCCACATCTACGATGTGCTTGTGTTGAATTAGCAGGAGAGACTATGTGATGGTAGGGTTTACTGTTTTCAGGAGGATTCTTGCTAAGACTTCAGAGATGGTGAAGCTGCCTTTATTTAAGAACATAAGAACATAAGAAAGGAGGAACACTGCAGCAGGCCTGTTGGCCCATACTAGGCAGGTCCTTCACAATCCATCCCACTAACAGAATAATTGCCCAACCTAATTTTCAATTCTACCCAAGAAATAAGCTTTGAAGATTCTATTAACTCAAGTGCGAGTCCCACTCAAATCCAACCCCTCTCACTCATGAATTTATCCAACCTAAATTTGAAACTACCCAAGGTCATAGCTTCAATGACCCTACTGAGGCCCAGACTGTTCAAACTCATTCAACCTACCCTATTTCCAAACCAATATTTTCCTATATCCTTTCTAAATCTAAACTTATCCAATTTGAATCCATTATTGCGGGTTCTCTCTTGGAGAGATATCCTCAAGACCTTATTTATATCCCCCTTATTAATACCCATCTTCCACTTAAGGAACATAAGAACATAAGAAAGGAGGAACACTGCAGCAGGCCTGTTGGCCCATACTAGGCAGGTCCTTCACAATCCGTCCCACTAACAGAATATTTGCTCAACCCAATTTTCAATGCTACCCAAGAAATAAGCTTTGACAATTCTACCCACTCATGCGCGAGTCCCACTCAAATCCAACCCCTCTCACTCATGAATTTATCCAACCTAAATTTGAAACTACTCATGGTCCTAGCTTCAATAACCCTACTAGGCAGACTGTTCCACTCATCAACTACCCTATTTCCAAACCAATACTTTCCTATATCCTTTCTAAATCTAAACTTATCTAACTTGAATCCATTATTGCGGGTTCTCTCTTGGAGAGATATCCTCAAGACCTTATTTATATCCCCTTTGTTAATACCCATTTTCCACTTGTATACCTCGATCATGTCTCCCCTCATTCTACGTCTTACAACATAAGAACATAAGAAAGGAGGAACACTGCAGCAGGCCTGTTGGCCCATTCTAGGCAGGTCCTTCACATTCCATCCCACCAACAGAATATTTGTTCAACCTAATTTTCAATGCTACCCAAAAAATAAGCTTTGATAATTTTATTTACTCATGTGCAATTCCCACTCAAATCCAACCCCTTTCACTCATGAATTTATCCAACCTAAATTTAAAACTACCCAAGGTCCTTGCTTCAATAACCCTACTAGGCAGACTGTTCCATTCATCAACTACCCTATTTCCAAACCAATACTTTCCTATATCCTTTCTAAATCTAAACTTATCTAACTTGAATCCATTATTGCGGGTTCTCTCTGGAGAGATACCCTCAAGACCTTATTTATATCCCCTTTGTTAATACCCATTTTCCACTTGTATACCTCGATCATGTCTCCCTCATTCTACGTCTTACAAGTGAATGTAATTTAAGGGTCTTCAATCTTTCTTCGTAAGGAAGATTTCTAATGCTATGTATTAATTTAGTCATTCTACGCTGAATGTTTTCTAACGAATTTATGTCCATTCTGTAATATGGAGACCAGAACTGAGCTGCGTAATCTAGGTGAGGCCTTACTAATGATGTATAAAGCTGTAATATAACGTCTGGACTTCTGTTGCTAACACTTCTTGATATAAATCCCAGTAATCTATTTGCCTTATTACGTACGCTTAGGCATTGCTGTCTTGGTTTAAGGTTGCTGCTTACCATCACCCCCAAGTCCTTCTCGCAATCTGTATGGCTAAGTTCTACGTTATTTAACTTATAAGTGCTTGGGTTATGGACACTCCCGAGCTTTAGAACTTTGCATTTATCTACATTGAACTGCAGAAGTGAATGTAATTTTAGGGTCTTCAATCTTTCTTCGTAAGGAAGATTTCTAATGCTATGTATTAATTTAGTCATTCTACGCTGAATGTTTTCTAACGAATTTATGTCCATTCTGTAATATGGAGACCAGAACTGAGCTGCGTAATCTAGGTGAGGTCTTACTAATGATGTATAAAGCTGTAATATAACCTCTGGACTTCTGTTGCTAACACTTCTTGATATAAATCCCAGTAATCTATTTGCCTTATTACGTACGCTTAGGCATTGCTGTCTTGGTTTAAGGTGCTGCTTACCATCACCCCCAAGTCCTTCTCGCAATCTGTATGGCTAAGTTCTACGTTATTTAACTTATAAGTGCTTGGGTCATGGACACTCCCGAGCTTCAGAACCTTGCATTTATCTACATTGAACTGCATCTGCCACTTTTCTGACCACGAATTAAGTTTGTCTAAATCTTCCTGAAGTTCTATGACATCTATGTTTGAATCAATTATCCTACCTATCTTCGTGTCGTCGGCGAATTTGCTCATATCACTAGAAATTTCCCCTCATCAAGGTCATTGATATATATTATAAATAACAATGGGCCTAAGACTGATCCCTGTGGAACACCACTTGTTACAAGTCCCCATTCGGATTTAACCCCATTTATGCACACTCTCTGCTTCCTATTGGTGAGCCATGACTCGATCCATGACAGCACTTTTCCCCAATGCCATGAGCTGCCACTTTCTTTAACAGTCTCTGGTGCGGTACTCTATCAAAAGCCTTACTAAAGTCTAAATAAACAATATCGAATTCTTTATCGTGATCAACAGCCTCAAAAGCTTTACTGAAGAAGGTTAATAAATTAGATAGGCAGGAACGGCCCTCGTGAATCCATGCTGGGTATCATTAATCAAATTATGGTTATCTAGATGGCTTCTAATAATATCAGCTATAATTGACTCTAGTAATTTGCCTACAATTGAGGTCAGGCTTATTGGGCGGTAGTTTGACGGTAGTGACTTGTCCCCTGCTTTAAAAATAGGAATTACATTAGCCATCTTCCACATATCAGACACTACACCTGTTTGAAGAGATAAATTAAAAATGTTAGATATTGGTTCACAGAGTTCCATTTTGCATTCCTTAAGAACCCTTGCAAAAAGCTCATCAGGACCCGGCGATTTATTTTGTTTCAGTCGGTCCAGCTGTTTCATAATCATTTCGCTAGTGACTGTGATATTACATAATTTATCTTCTTCTGGGCCTCTGTAAAAATTAATTACTGGGATATTATTAATGTCTTCCTGTGTGAAAACCGAGAGAAAATAATTATTAAAAATAGAGCACATATCATTCTCCTTGTCAGTAAGATGCCCAAAGTTATTTTTAAGGGGACCTATCTTATCCCTAACTTTTGTTCTATAAACCTGGAAAAACTTTTTGGGTTAGTTTTGAATCCCTAGCAACTTTAATTTCATAGTCCCGTTTAGCTTTTCTTATTCCCTTTTAACGTCCCTCTTAATGTCAGTATACTGATTTATAAGATGACCCTCACCTCTTTTTATGCGCCTATAAATTCCTTTCTTCTGCCCTAAAAGATATTTGAGCCTATTATTCATCCATTTTGGGTCATTTCTACTTGATCTAATTTCTTTATACGGGATAAATGTTCTTTGGGCAGCCTGTATAGTGTTAAGAAAACTGTCATATTGATAGCCCTTTTTCTTCACCCCAGTCCACAGTGATAAGTGTTCTCTAAGTCCATTTAATCTGCTAAGCGAAAATCTGGGACCATTACTGAATTATCCCTACTATCATACATTCCATTCAATGCTAAAGGTAATTGACTTGTGGTCGCTTGAGCCGAGTTCCTCTGTAATTTCTAAATTATTAACAAGGGTTTCCTTGTTTGCCAGAACCAAGTCAAGAGTTATTTCCCTTGTAGGTTCTGTTACAAACTGCTTCAAAAAGCAATCCTGAACTACTTCTAAAAAGTCGTTAGATTCTAAATTCCCTGTCATGAAATTCCAATCAATCTGACTAAAGTTAAAGTCCCCAGAATAACTACGTTATCGTGTCTTGTGGCCTTAACAATTTCCTCCCAAAGTAGTCTCCCTTGTTCCCTATCTAAGTTTGGAGGACGGTAAATCACGCCTAAAATTTAATTTTTCACACCCTCTGAAAATTCTATCCAGACAGACTCTGTATGTGTTAATTCAGACTTTATACCCTTTTTATGCAACAATTTAAATGATCACGGACATAGAGTGCCACCCCACCCCCTTCCCGATACTTCTGTCTACTTGGAACAATTTAAAACCCTGAATGTGACATTCGGCAGGCAAGTCCCGATTTTTCATATTAAACCATGTCTCAGTTATTGCAAAACATCAATATTACCGTACTTGCAACTAATCTCAACTCGTCCATCTTATTCCTAGCACTACGACTATTGGTGTAATATAATTTAGAGACCCTCCTTTCTCTTTACCCTTCCTGCTCATCTCTGTTTTTCCACTATACCTATTACTGTCCTTGTCATCTAGTGTCACTAGCTTTCCACTATCCACCTTATTCTGCCTATTACTAGTTCTCCTACAACTTATAATATTACTACACTGGGACTTCTCTGTTTTCCCCTATAACCCATACCACTAACTTTTCTAGTTTAAAGCCCTAACAGCTCCCTCCACTGCAGTTTCCAGTGCCCCACCCCAGACCTAGATAAGTGAACCCCATCCCTGGCATACATGTCATTTCTGCTATAGAAGAGGTCCCAGTTGTCAATGAATGTTACTGCATTTTCCTTACAGTATTTGTCCAGCCAGCAATTGACACCAATTGCCCTGGACAACCATTCATTTCAACTCCTCTCCTTGGCAAAATACCACATATGACAGGGTTCCCACCCTTCTTCCTAATTCTGTCTATTGCTGACCTATAGCTGCTAATCAGCTCCTCACTCCTACGTCTGCCAACATCGTTGCCTCCAGCACTGAGACAGATAATAGGATTGCTCCCATTAAATCTCATGATGTCGTCCAGACGGCTAACAATATCCTTCATCCCAGCCCCAGGATAACACACCCTCTGCCTCCTATTCCTATCCTTAAGACAAAATTCCCTATCCATAAACTTAATCTGACTATCCCCAACTAAAACAATGTTCTTACCTCGACTGGCGGTGTGCATGATGTTCTCGACGGTCTTTGTAGAGATGGTCTTCGCTGGGATGTCTTCACATTCGTCTGATAACAAGGAGAAAGAGTTGCTGGTTTTCACAGCAGTCTCCTGGACCTTCTTCAACTTCAGCTTCGTCCCTTCAGATTCGACTAGCATCCATTCGTTGGTCTGATCATCGGCGACATTGTTCCGGGGATAATCCTTGCATATACCCTTCAAACGTTGAATCTCTCTTCTAGCTTCCGTTAATTCCGCCTTCATTTGGAGATATAGCTGCTCGTAGTCGAGGGAAACCATCATCAAATCTCAGGTAGCTAATAACGGAAGCACAGCAAAGATGGTTCAGTCCACAGAGAGTACACAAGACACGTCTTCACTGAGCTAAGAACAGGTCACCACTCATAGGTAAGAACAGGTCACCACTGAGCTAAGAACAGGTCACCACTGAGCTAAGAACAGGTCACCACTGAGCTAAGAACAGGTCTTGGGTAGAATTGAAAATTAGGTTGGGCAATTATTCTGTTAGTGGGATGGATTATGAAGGACCTGCCTAGTATGGGCCAACAGGCCTGCTGCAGTGTTCCTCCTTTCTTATGTTCTTATGTTCTTATGAATATCCTTTAACCCCACTACCTGTGTTGTCACGTAATGTTGTGTACTTGTCACTGTATTGTACAGCAACAGCTAAACGCGTTATATAACCATTCACAACTGAAGTAGCATGAAGTTTTGGTGCGTAGACACAGGTCGATCATCACCAATCCATCATGAAACCACCTGGCATAATGAGCAATCCTGTGATTTTGTATAGCATTATTGTTTAAGATTGTATACAATAGACTCTACTAAAACCATGGTTTATACAAGCTCGATAGTTATTTAGTAAAGTCTATTGTTCACAATCTTAAACAACAATGCTATACAAAGGAAATAAATGGTATAAAATACCGACACAATGGAAAAATAAACACATAAGCAGTATAATGTGATCCTTTATTGACAACGTTTCGCCCACGCAGTGGGCTTTATCGAGTCACAGACAGATCTACTGGAAAATGAGCAACATACCCTATATATATCTCTATGTTGCTCATTTTCCAGGTAGATCTGTCTGCTTTCTCCATCTGACCCAGCATTCTCCACCTGACTGTACCCTATATATATCTCTATGTTGCTCATTTTCCAGGTAGATCTGTCTGTGACTCGATAAAGCCCACTGCGTGGGCGAAACGTTGTCAATAAAGGATCACATTATACTGCTTATGTGTTTATTTTTCCAATGCTATACAAAATCACAGAATTGCTCATTATGCCGGGTGGTTTCAGGATGGATTTGTGACGCTCGACCTGTGTCTACGCACCAAAACATCATGCTACGTCAGTTGTGAATGGTTATATAACGCGTTTAGCTCTTACTGTACCATACATTGACAGGTACACAAGATTACGTGATAGCATAAGTAACTCAACCTAACCACACTGGAGGACAGGACGGACAGGAAAGATATTACAATGACTAACAAAATACTGAGAGGAATCGACAAGGTAGACAGAGGCAGGATGTTCCAAAGATAGGACACAACAACAAGGGGTCATAATTGGAAGTTAAAGACTCAGATGAATCACAGGAATATTAGGAAGAATTTCTTCAGTCATAGAGTTGTCAGGAAGTGGAACAGTCTGAAAAGCGATGTAGTGGAGGCAGGTGCCATACAGAGTTTTATGAAGAGAGGAGTTAGGGGGCCAGTGCCGTGTGTTTGTGAATGAATACCATAGGATTTTTTCGAGAGGAAAGAAAGCCTAACAGAAAATTGAGTATAATACATAATGAAACAGTGTATATGACAGTTGTACTGTAGTGTATAGATAAGTCACCTCAGTTAAATGCATCAGGTTTTTCGTGGCATGCAGAGTGAAGGATACGGGCAGGATGTCAGTACGGTATACCTGTGGGACATGTAAAAAGAATCCTTGGAAGGAAATCCACGATTACATGTAACCGATGCTTTTCCTAGCATCATTTGTCTTATGCAAGAATAAACACTGCCTCAAAAAATGACATTAAAGTAGCAAGGTTCTTCTGGTTTTGCAATAAAGGTACGGAACTTTGGAGAGGTGTCAGAAAGATACTCAGGAGGGTAATATCACAGTCACTAGCGAAATGGTTATGAAACAGCTGGACCGACTGAAACAAAATAAATCGCCGGGTCCTGATGAGCTTTTTGCAAGGGTTCTTAAGGAATGCAAAATGGAACTCTGTGAACCAATATCTAACATTTTTAATTTATCTCTTCAAACAGGTGTAGTGTCTGATATGTGGAAGATGGCTAATGTAATTCCTATTTTTAAAGCAGGGGACAAGTCACTACCGTCAAATTACCGCCCAATAAGCCTGACCTCAATTGTAGGCAAATTACTAGAGTCAATTATAGCTGATATTATTAGAAGCCATCTAGATAACCATAATTTGATTAATGATACCCAGCATGGATTCACGAGGGCCGTTCCTGCCTATCTAATTTATTAACCTTCTTCAGTAAAGCTTTTGAAGCTGTTGATCACAATAAAGAATTCGATATTGTTTATTTAGACTTTAGTAAGGCTTTTGATAGAGTACCGCACCAGAGACTGTTAAAGAAAGTGGCAGCTCATGGCATTGGGGGAAAAGTGCTGTCATGGATCGAGTCATGGCTCACCAATAGGAAGCAGAGAGTGTGCATAAATGGGGTTAAATCCGAATGGGGACTTGTAACAAGTGGTGTTCCACAGGGATCAGTCTTAGGCCCATTGTTATTTATAATATATATCAATGACCTTGATGAGGGAATTACTAGTGATATGAGCAAATTCGCCGACGACACGAAGATAGGTAGGATAATTGATTCAAACATAGATGTCATAGAACTTCAGGAAGATTTAGACAAACTTAATTCGTGGTCAGAAAAGTGGCAGATGCAGTTCAATGTAGATAAATGCAAGGTTCTGAAGCTCGGGAGTGTCCATAACCCAAGCACTTATAAGTTAAATAACGTAGAACTTAGCCATACAGATTGCGAGAAGGACTTGGGGGTGATGGTAAGCAGCAACCTTAAACCAAGACAGCAATGCCTAAGCGTACGTAATAAGGCAAATAGATTACTGGGATTTATATCAAGAAGTGTTAACAACAGAAGTCCAGAGGTTATATTACAGCTTTATACATCATTAGTAAGGCCTCACCTAGATTACGCAGCTCAGTTCTGGTCTCCATATTACAGAATGGACATAAATTCGTTAGAAAACATTCAGCGTAGAATGACTAAATTAATACATAGCATTAGAAATCTTCCTTACGAAGAAAGATTGAAGACCCTAAAATTACATTCACTTGTAAGACGTAGAATGAGGGAGACATGATCGAGGTATACAAGTGGAAAATGGGTATTAACAAAGGGGATATAAATAAGGTCTTGAGGATATCTCTCCAAGAGAGAACCCGCAATAATGGATTCAAGTTAGATAAGTTTAGATTTAGAAAGGATATAGGAAAGTATTGGTTTGGAAATAGGGTAGTTGATGAGTGGAACAGTCTGCCTAGTAGGGTTATTGAAGCTAGGACCTTGGGTAGTTTCAAATTTAGGTTGGATAAATTCATGAGTGAGAGGGGTTGGGTTTGAGTGGGACTCGCGCATGAGTGGGTAGAATTGTCAAAGCTTATTTCTTGGGTAGCATTGAAAATTGGGTTGAGCAAATATTCTGTTAGTGGGACGGATTGTGAAGGACCTGCCTAGTATGGGCCAACAGGCCTGCTGCAGTGTTCCTCCTTTCTTATGTTCTTATGTAATAAATAATAATTATAAGCTAGAAAACACAGAGGAACTCTTTGATAGTCTACCCAAGATATATAGAACATGGGAGGAAGAGAGAGGAGGAGTGAACCTTAAAATGTAGAATGTTCATGCCACAACAGATGACTCAAAATTTAATATTTACCCAATGAAAAAATACAGAAACAAAAACGTCAGATATCCCAACCCTCACCCATAGTGCTAACTCAGACCCATCATCCAGCCTCAGTGCTAATCCAGACTCGGCCCACAGTGCTGGTGCTGACTCAGACTCAGTCCCAAGCCCTAGTGCTGACTCAGACTCAGCCCCCACCCTTAGTGCTAGTCCAGACTCTGCTAGGGACACTACCACAGCCACCACTATAACCTTAAATATACAACCATCATTGCACAAGACAATAGCCTACGATACAGATGTCGTGGAGGAGTCTTCTTCTGGGGAAAGTGCTGGTATCCTGGAAGCAGGAGGGGGTGCCTCTGGCTTGGCTACTGAAGACTCAAGTGCAGTCCTAGAAACTGAACAAACTGAGAAAACATCTACCACAAATTCTACCCAACCAAAAGCGAAATAGTACAAATTCTATGTTTAAGACATGAAAACGACATATAAAATACTGAGAGGATTTGACAAACTGGATAGCACAGAATGTTTCAAAGATGTGACACAACAACAAGGGGTCACAAATGGAAGATGAGTCAGAGGGATGTTAGGAAGTACTTCTTCAGTCATTGAGTTGTCAGGAAGTGGAACAATCAGGAGAGTAAAGTATTGGAGGCAAGAAGCGATGACTCGAACCCTCCAACGACAAATAGGTAAGAACACATACACACACACACACACACACACACACACTAACACACACACACTCACACATACACACACACACTCACACACACACACACACACACACACACACACGCCTATGACAAAATGGTAACTAACACACACACACACAATTCCCGGTGGGGCAGAAACATTTCGAAGTGTTTCCTTACATACACATACACACACACATATATACAACAGGCCTAGTGTCTAATTGACATGTGCCTAGGACAAAATGGTAACTAACTAACACACACGCACACACTCAGGGATAGACTCAGAAGTGACCTTGTTTGCAGATGATGTGAAGTAAATAAGGAAATCAGATGAGGACCAGGCAAGACTACAAAGAGACCTGGACAGGATGGAAGCCTGGTCCAGCAACTGACTTCTCGACTTTAACATCGAAAAATGCAAAGTCATGAAGATCGGGGAAGGCCAAAGACGACCCCAAACAGAGTATAGTCTAGGTGGCCAAAGACTGCAAACCTCACTCAAGGAAATGGATCTTGGGGTGAGTATAATACCGAGCACATCTCCTGAAGCGGACATCAACCAGGTAACTGTTGCAGCATGTGGGCGACTGGCAAACCTGAGAATAGCGTTCCGTTACCTCAGTAAGGAATCGTTCAAGACTCTGTACACTGTGTTCGTCAGACCCGTACTAGAGTATGCAGCACCAGTTTGGAACCAACACCTGTTTAAGCACGTCATGAAATTAGAGAAAGTACAAAGGTTTGCAACAAGGCTAGTTCCAGAGCTAAGGGGAATGTCCTACGAAGAAAGGTTAAGGGAAATCGGCCTGACGACACTGGAAGACAAGAGGGTTAGGGGAGACATGATAACGACATACAAAATACTGCGAGGAATTGACAAGGTGGACAGAGACAGGATGTTCCAGATATGAGACACAAAAACAAGGGCTCACACTTGGAAGTTGAGGACTCAGATGAATCAAATGAACGTTAGGAACTATTTCTTTAGTCATAGAGTTGTCAGGAAGTAGAATGGTCTCGCAAGTGATGTAGAGGAGGCAGGAACCATACATAGTTTTAAGAAGAGGTATGATAAAGCTCATGGAGCAAGGAAAGAGAGGGCCTAGTAGCGATGAGTGAAGAGGCGGGAGCAGGAGCTATGTCTCGACCCCTGCAACAACAAATGGGTAAGTACAAATAGGTGAGTACACACACACACACATGCACTCACATATACACACACATATGTATGTGTGTGTGTGTGTGTGTGTGTACTCACCTAGTTGTGGTTGCAGGGGTCGAGTCATGGTTCCTGGCCCCGCCTCTTCACTGGCCGCTACTGGGTCACTCTCCCTGCGCCATGAGCTTTATCATACTTCTTCCTAAAGCTATGAATGGATCCTGCCTCCACTACATCGCTTCCCAAACTATTCCACTTACTGACCACTCTGTGACTGAAGAAATACTTCCTAATATCCATGTGATTCATCTGAGTCTTCAACTTCCAACTGTGTCCCCTTGTTGATGTGTCCCATCTCTGGAACATTCTGTCTCTGTCCACCTTGTCAATTCCTTTCAGTATTTTATATGTCGTTATCATGTCCTCCCTATCTCTCCTGTCCTCCAGTGTCGTCAGGTCGATTTCCCTTAACCTCTCCTCATAGGACATAACCCTTACCTCCGGAACTAGTCTTGTTGCAAACCTTTGCACTTTCTCTAGTTTCTTAACGTGCTTGGCTAGGTGTGGGTTCCAAGCTGGCGCTGCATACTCCAATATTGGCGTAACGTTCACAGTGTACAGGGTCCTAAACGATTCCTTATAACTGCTGCAGCAGTTATTTGGTTGATGTGCGCCTCAGGAGATGTGCCTGGTGTTATACTCACACCAAGATTTTTTCCCTAGACTGTACTCCGTCTTGCGGTCTTCTTTGTCCTTCCCCAATCTTTATGACTTTGCACTTGGTGGTGTTGAACTCCAGGATCCAATTGCTGGACCAGGCTTGCAGCCTTTCCAGATCCCTTTGTAGTTCTGCCTTGTCCTCCTCTGATTGAATTCTTCTCACCAACTTCACATCATCTGCAAACAGGAACACTTCGGAGTCTATTCCTTCCGTTATGTCGTTCACAAATACTAGAAACAGCACCGGTCCTAGGACTGACCCCTATGGAACCCCACTCGTCACAGGCGCCCACTCTGACACCTCGCCACGTACTATGACTCGCTGCTGTCTTCCTGACAGGTATTCCCTGATCCATTGGAGTGTGTGTGTGTGTGTGTGTGTGAGTATCTGTCTGTTTATGTGTGTGTGTGTGTGTGTGTCTGTGTATGTGTGTGTGTGTGTGTGTGTGTGTGTGTGATTGTGTATTGGTGTATGTATTTCTGCGTATGTATTTCAATGTGACTTTCAATATTTGTTTTGTATATGTCAAGGTTATGTGATGAAAATATTTCCTACATTTTATATAAAATTCATAACTTTTGAACACCTTAAACAAGGAGGAACGTCGTATTGTACTTATCAATATTAAGAAATGTTACAGTAACACAATTTTAATCGTCATCAAAATTGAACGAGATTCGACCTAAACCAAAGGTCGTCCTACGCACTACTTATATATATATGAAGTACTTAGGAACTCACAGAAAAAGGTTTCAAAGAACAAACTCATTCTACCGTATTTTGTTTCAATTTTCCTCTCTGCTCTGTTCCCCCTCACTCCACTAGTACCAATGTTATCCTGTTATTTGATCGCTTTACTCGCTGAAATTTAACTATATTTACATAGCTGTTGCGGAGATGAAGTTGCTTGCTTCATAGACGAGTTTTCACTGGCTCTTTTTTGGGCGAGTGAGGGAGGGATTATATATATACATGTATATATATATATATATATATATATATATATATATATATATATATATATATATATATATATATATATATATATATATATATATATATATATATATATATATATATATATATATATATATATATATATATATATATGTCTGCCGATTAGGTAAAACTTGCGATTTTGGCTTAAATAGCAACGCTCACCTTGCCATATAAGACAAGTGAAAATTTGTGTATGCAATATTTTCGCCAAAATCATTCTGAACATAACGAAAAAATATATTTCATTGTGTTTGTTTATTATTAAATTAATGTTAACGTATCTAAAATATATTTAGTTGGGTTAGGCTAAATTAAATTGTGCTTGTTGTAATAAGGTTAGGTAGGTTTTCAAAGTTTCTCTTGGTACAAAATTATAAATTCTTACATTAACATAAATGAAAAAATATATCTTTAAACGTATAAGAGAAAATTTTAGAAAGGACTTAATTTTAGATGAGTTCTTGCTAATTGACCAGTTTTACCTAATCGGCACGACATATATAATATATATATATATATATATATATATATATATATATATATATATATATATATATATATATATATATATATATATATATATATATATATATATGTCGTCCGATTAGGTAAAACTTGCGATTTTGGCTTAAATAGCAACGTTCTTCTTGCTATATAAGACAAGCGAAAATTTGTGTATGCAATAATTTCGCAAAAATCATTCTGAACCTAAAGAAAAAAATATATTTCATTGTGTTTGTTTATTATTAAATTAATGTTAACGTATCTAAAATATATTAAATGGGTTAGGCTAAATTAAATTGCGCTTGTTATAATAAGGTTAGGTAGGTTTTCAAAGTTTCTCTTGGTACAAAATTATAAATTTTTACCTTAACATAAATGAAAAAATATATCTTTAAACGTATAAGAGAAATTTTTAGAAAGGACTTAATTTTAAATGAGTTCTTGCTAATTGACCAGTTTTACCTAGTCGGCACGACATATATATATATATATATATATATATATATATATATATATATATATATATATATATATATATATATATATATATATATATATATATATATATATATATATATATATATATATATATATATATATATATATATATATATATATATATATATATATATATATATATATATATATATATATATATATATATATATATATATATATATATATATATATATATATTATATATATATATATATAGTCATGCCGATTAGGTAAAACTTGCGATTTTGGCTTAAATAGCAACGCTCACCTTGCCATATAAGACAAGTGAAAATTTGTGTATGCAATAATTTCGCCAAAATCATTCAGAACATAACGAAAAAATATATTTCATTGTGTTTGTTTATTATTAAATTAATGTTAACGTATCTAAAATATATTTAGTGGGGTTAGGCTAAATTAAATTGCGCTTGTTGTAATAAGGTTAGGTAGGTTTTCAAAGTTTCTCTTGGTACAAAATTATAAATTCTTACATTAACATAAATGAAAAAAATATATATCTTTAAAGATTAATTAGATATTTTTTTCAGTTTTAAAGGACGATTATAATTTTTAATGAGTTCATTGCTAATTGACTCATCTTTACCTTTACCTAATCGGCACGACATATATATATATATATTTATATATGTCGTGCCGATTAGAAAACTGGTCAATTAGCAAGAACTCATCTAAAATTAAGGCCTTTCTAAAATTTTCTCTTATACGTTTAAAGATAATTTTTCATTTATGTTAATGTAAGAATTATATTTATACCAAGATAAACTTTGAAAACCTACCTAACTATTACAACAAGGGCAATTTAATTTAGCTAACCCAACTAAATATATTTAGATACGTTAACATTAATTTAATAATAAACAAACACAATAAAATTTATTTTTTCGTTATGTTCAGAATGATTTTGGCGACAATATTGCATACACAAATTTTCACTTGTCTATATAGCAGGTGACGTCTATTAAGCCAAAATCGAAGTTTACCTAATCGGCACGACATATATATATATATATATATATATATATATATATATATATATATATATATATATATATATATAAAATATATATATATATATATATATATATATATATATATGTCGTGCCGATTAGGTAAAACTTGCGATTTTGGCTTAAATAGCAACGCTCACCTTGCCATATAAGACAAGTGAAAATTTGTGTATGCAATAATTTCGCCAAAATCATTCTGAACATAACGAAAAAATATATTTAATTGTGTTTGTTTATTTTTAAATTAATGTTAACGTATCTAAAATATATTTAGTTGGGTTAGGCTAAATTAAATTGCGCTTGTTGTAATAAGGTTAGGTAGGTTTTCAAAGTTTCTCTTGATACAAAATTATAAATTCTTATATTAACATAAATGAAAAAATATATCTTTAAACGTATAAGAGAAAATTTTAGAAAGTACTTAATTCTTATTTGAGTTCTTGTAATTACCATGTTTTACCTAATCGGCACGACATATATATATATATATATATATATATATATATATATATATATATATATATATATATATATATATATATATATATATATATGTCGTGCCGATTAGGTAAAACTTCCGATTTTGGCTTAAATAGCAAGGCTCATCTTGCCATATAAGACAAGTGAAAATTTGTGTATGCAATAATTTCGCCAAAATCATTCTGAACAAAACGAAAAAAATATATTTCATTGTGTTTGTTTATTAATAAATTAATGTTAACGTATCTAAAATATATTTAGTTGGGTTAGGCTAAATTAAATTGCGCTTGTTGTAATAAGGTTAGGTAGGTTTTCAAAGTTTCTCTTGGTACAAAATTATAAATTCTTACATTAACATAAATGAAAAAAATATATCTTTAAACGTATAAGAGAAAATTTTAGAAAGGACTTAATTTTAGATGAGTTCTTGCTAATTGACCAGTTTTACCTAATCGGCACGACATATATATATATATATATATATATATATATATATATATATATATATATATATATAATTATAATACAAGCCACATAAATTAAAGGAAATGGTTAATCCAGTTATCGGTGGGATTGCAGAGACACTGCTTTCAGAGATCACAAGGTTCTTCAACAATTCCTTGACTGGTCTGATTCCTGACGAAATCACTTTGTTTCTTTAGAAAGAAGGACGGAGGAATTAGGCCAATCGCAGTGGGCAACACTTTTCGCCGCCTCGTTTCTAAAGCTGCTGTCAGAAGTATTCGCGCAGAGGCAGCCATCATGCTTCAATCAAACGAACTTGGCTTTGGGGTCTCTCAAGGTGAAGCAGCGGTTCATGCAACAAGGGCGTATATCGATAACCTGCCTGAGGAGAATGCAGTGGTACAATTAGATTTCAAGAATGCATTTATTATCCTGAAAAAAAGACATTTCCTGGGTCTCTTTCCTTTTGTTTCAGCTGGATATAGCAAGGAATCAATGCTCCTGTTTGGAGAGCATGAAATCACATCATCAGAGGGTGTCCAGCAAGGGGACCCTCTCGCACTATTTCTCTTCTGTATAGCAGTTAGGGAAATCACAGTCAGACTGACCAGTGAGCTAAACATCTGGTTCCTGGATGATGGCACACTAGCAGGTACAAAGGAGTCCCTTCTAGATGATCTTACACAGGTGATGACACGGGGACAGGAAATGGGTCTCATCCTTAATCCATCCAAATGTGAAATCATCTCAGTCAATCAACAAGTGATAGATGCAGTGAAATCAAAACTACCAGGAACATCAGTCATTTCCCCTACAAATATTGTCTTGCTTGGAGCACCTCTGGGAAGTGATGCCATTGACTCAATTCTCAGGAAGAAACTGGAAAAAAATGAGAAGAATGGAAGAACGAATAGGGAATCTTGACACCCATGATGCCTTGTACCTTCTCACAAAATGCTTGAGTCTGCCCAGGTTGACATATTTCCTAAGATGTGCTCCTTCATATGATAACCCTATACAGCACGAATATGACAGTATCCTGAGGCAGATCTTTACTAAAGTACTTAACCTTACTCTAGAAGATGGTTAGACTAGAAGGCATTGGTGTTCGAAAGTCATCTCAGATTGCGCTACCTGCTTTCCTGTCTTCATGCGTTGCATCTAGAGGGCTGGTAGCAGCGATTCTTCCTGAACATCTTAGGGGCAAGAATACATGACCAAAAGTTCGTTGACGGAGCCAGGATCTGGGATAATCTAACGGGCTCTGAAACCAGTTTTTTTTTCCTCTAACAACTACAAACAGTCGCACTGGGATGGCCCAATAGTAGAGAATATAGTCTCAGCAATGCTTCAGAGTGTGTCTGGGAAGGATAAAGTCCGCCTCCTGGCAGTGAGAGCTCCTCATGCAGGGGACTTTCTGTTGGCTGTTCCCAACTCCAGCCTTGGCGAACGACTCGACCCACAGACCATCCGAATTGGTGTTACCCTTCCATTTGCCACCGATATTCTCGCCCAACAGAGGTGTATTTGTGGCAGTGAAGAAGCAGACCGTGGTCTTGTGTGTCGTAAATCCGAGGGAAAGAGTGCAAGACATGAAGAGGTTATTAACGTTATCAAGAGGAGCCTCACAACAACCGGATGCCCAGCAGTAAGGGAGCCACCCCAACTATGCAGATCTGATGGCAGCCAAAAGCGTTCAGATAGTATCACCCTTCAATCCTGGACAGACGACAAGCAGGTGGTGTGGGACTAAATATGTGCATCTTCCTTGGGTGATACCTATCTCCAATACACTATGGAGGAAGGAGGGGCAGCTACCAGCTTCATATAGTCCCAAAAAACGAGAAAATATTGAGACCTTTCTCATCATTATATGTTTGTTCCCATAGGCTCGGAGACCCTTGGCTCATGGGGAAAGAGTGCATCTAAGTTCCTCAAGGACCTGGGCAAAAGACTCAACAGGGTAACTAGGGATCCCAGGGCAGCTAGTTTTCTGTTCCAGCGACTCAGCACTGCTGTATTTTGGGCACGCACCCCAGCTCTGAGGAGCTGGATGAGATTTTAGCATTATAATCACTGACAAACATGTTAAAATATGTACTAAACATGTATCTCTCACATATCTTGTAAGAAAAAAAGAGAGAGAGAGAGAGAGAGAGAGAGAGAGAGAGAGAGAGAGAGAGAGAGAGAGAGAGAGAAAAGAGAGAGACAAAAAGAGAAAGAGAGAGAGAGAGAGAGAGAGAGAGAGAGAGAGAGAGAGAGAGAGAGAGAGAGAAGAAGAAAGAGAGAGAGAGAGAGAGGGAGGAGAGAGAGAGAGAGAGAGAGAGAGAGAGAGAGAGAGAGAGGAGAGAGAGAGAGAGAGAGAGAGAGAGAGAGAGAGAGAGAGAGAGAGAGAGAGAGAGAGAGAGAGAGAGAGAGAGAGAGGAGAGAGAGAGGAGTGAGTGAGTGAGAGAATACGCGATCTTGATGCCCATGATGCCCTGTATCTCCTCACAAGGTGTCTTACTATGCAAAGACTTACTCCTTGAGGTGCGCACCCTCTTTTGACAACCCAACACTTGACGAGTATGACGTTCACTTGAGATCAACCTTTAAGAAGGAACTGAATCTGTCACTAGAGGATCGGCAATGGGAGCAGGCAACCCTCCCAGTGCGACTGGGAGGTATAGGGGTGAGCAAAGCAAGGCAGGTAGCGTTACCTGCATTTCTGTCATCGTGTTTGGCTTCCTGTGGATTAGTCAAGAAGATTGTCCCTGAACGTTTGAGAGGTGTGGTGGGAGCTCAAGACCTCAGGTTCATTGAAGAAGCCGTGCGGTGGGACCTCCTGGCAGACTCCTCCAGTAGACCAGCTCCTCCAAAAGAGCACAAACAGTCCAACTGGGACAAACCGATCATGGAAAAAATTGCCAACACAATGTCACCAATAGCTTCAGGAAAGGACAAAGCTCGTCTCCTAGCGGTGAAGGCACCACACTCAGGAGATTTCCTTCTAGCTGTTCCCAATTCCTCTCTAAGGACTCGACTTGACCCACAGATTGGTGTTGCTGACGGATGTGTCTATAAGATTCCTTGTAAAATATGCGATATAGTTTATTACGGTCAAACTGGTAAAAGTCTTGAACTAAGATTAAAACAACATAAATATAGCATTAGAACTGGGCAAGATTCTAATGCTCTATTTATTCATGTGAGAGATTTTAACCATCCAAATTATTTTCAAAATGCTGAGAAAGTTGTATCAAGCAAGTCCATGGTTGAGAGGAATATACTAAGAACATAAGAAGAACATAAGAAAGGAGGAACACTGCAACAGGCCTACTGGCCCATACTTGGCAGGTCCATATCAAAACCAACCCACCAACAAAACTATTTTTGCAACCCATCCCAATCGTCATCCAAGCAAGAAGCCCCGACAACACCCCTTTCCCCCCACAACTGTGCAAGTCCCGTTCAAATCCAACCCCTCTCACTCACAAGAACACAGAAATAAGGAACACTGCATCAAGCTAACTGATCCACACTAGGCAAAACCCAAAACCAATCCCACAAACAAAAACTCCTACCCAACCCACCTACTCCATCAATGGAATATGCTTTGATAATCAGGGCACTATAAAATAGGGTACTGAAGGAGCAGAAGCACCTGGTCCATCACCAGGGCACTGAATATGCCGAAGCACATGATCTATCACCAGGGCGTTGAAGGAGCTAAAGCACCTGGTCCATCACCAGGGCACTGAATAAGCCGAAGCACCTGGTCCATCACCAGGGTACTGAGGGAGCCGAAGCACCTGGTCCATCACTAGGGTGCTGAGGGAGCCGAAGCACCTGGTCCATCACCAGGGTACTGAAGGAGCCGAAGCACCTGGTCCATCACCAGGGTACTGAAGGAGCCGAAGCACCTGGTCCATCACCAGGGTACTGAAGGAGCCGAAGCACCTGGTCCATCATTAGGGTACTGAGGGAGCAGAAGCACCTGGTCCATCACCAATTTATATGGTTTATATTAATTGGATTCATTTATAATTAATAAAATTTGGGAAGAATTTAATGATAAATTGGACAAATTTTAATTCTTGGGAAGAGTTTCAGGTGAGTTTCTAGTGACAGATTCTGATGAGCTTTTTGCAAGGGTTCTTAAGGAATGCAAAATGGAACTCTGTGAACCAATATCTAACATTTTTAATTTATCTCTTCAAACAGGTGTAGTGTCTGATATGTGGAAGATGGCTAATGTAATTCCTATTTTTAAAGCAGGGGACAAGTCACTACCGTCAAACTACCGCCCAATAAGCCTGACCTCAATTGTAGGCAAATTATTAGAGTCAATTATAGCTGATATTATTAGAAGCCATCTAGATAACCATAATTTGATTAATGATACCCAGCATGGATTCACGAGGGGCCGTTCCTGCCTATCTAATTTATTAACCTTCTTCAGTAAAGCTTTTGAGGCTGTTGATCACGATAAAGAATTCGATATTGTTTATTTAGACTTTAGTAAGGCTTTTGATAGAGTACCGCACCAGAGACTGTTAAAGAAAGTGGCAGCTCATGGCATTGGGGAAAAGTGCTGTCATGGATCGAGTCATGGCTCACCAATAGGAAGCAGAGAGTGTGCATAAATGGGGTTAAATCCGAATGGGGACTTGTAACAAGTGGTGTTCCACAGGGATCAGTCTTAGGCCCATTGTTATTTATAATATATATCAATGACCTTGATGAGGGAATTACTAGTGATATGAGCAAATTCGCCGACGACACGAAGATAGGTAGGATAATTGATTCAAACATAGATGTCATAGAACTTCAGGAAGATTTAGACAAACTTAATTCGTGGTCAGAAAAGTGGCAGATGCAGTTCAATGTAGATAAATGCAAGGTTCTGAAGCTCGGGAGTGTCCATAACCCAAGCACTTATAAGTTAAATAACGTAGAACTTAGCCATACAGATTCGAGAAGGACTTGGGGGTGATGGTAAGCAGCAACCTTAAACCAAGACAGCAATGCCTAAGCGTACGTAATAAGGCAAATAGATTACTGGGATTTATATCAAGAAGTGTTAGCAACAGAAGTCCAGAGGTTATATTACAGCTTTATACATCATTAGTAAGGCCTCACCTAGATTACGCAGCTCAGTTCTGGTCTCCATATTACAGAATGGACATAAATTCGTTAGAAAACATTCAGCGTAGAATGACTAAATTAATACATAGCATTAGAAATCTTCCTTACGAAGAAAGATTGAAGACCCTAAAATTACATTCACTTGTAAGACGTAGAATGAGGGGAGACATGATCGAGGTATACAAGTGGAAAATGGGTATTAACAAAGGGGATATAAATAAGGTCTTGAGGATATCTCTCCAAGAGAGAACCCGCAATAATGGATTCAAGTTAGATAAGTTTAGATTTAGAAAGGATATAGGAAAGTATTGGTTTGGAAATAGGGTAGTTGATGAGTGGAACAGTCTGCCTAGTAGGGTTATTGAAGCTAGACCTTGGGTAGTTTCAAATTTAGGTTGGATAAATTCATGAGTGAGAGGGGTTGGATTTGAGTGGGACTCGGCATGAGTGGGAGAATTGTCAAAGCTATTTCTTGGGTAGCATTGAAAATTGGGTTGAGCAAATATTCTGTTAGTGGGACGGATTGTGAAGGACCTGCCTAGTATGGGCCAACAGGCCTGCTGCAGTGTTCCTCCTTTCTTATGTTCTTATATGTCCTCTTCACAGAGTCACGCTACTGTGAGGTGTTGTCTTTGTTAGTATGATGTGACTGTGAGGTGTATTCTTGTCCCTTTATAAGCCTTTTTGTTATGTTTTGTTTTATAGTTCCTTGATAATGTGAGTAGTTACAAAAGCACTTGGAATTCCTCTTATTTTTTCATAGTGGTTGTTTGATATTTTGATATCACCTGTTTACTGTGATCTTTTGCATATATACATATATATATATATATATATATATATATATATATATATATATATATATATATATATATATATATATATATATATATATATATATATATATATATATATATATATATATATATATATATATATATATATATATATATATAGGGAGGTACCACCTCTGGAACTGTCTTGGGGACCCTCATCCTCAGAGAAAAGAATTAACTTGCTTCAGGGAAAACTCAAAGATCTCCCTGAAGCTGTTTGAAAATTTTCTCCTCCCACCCATATGCATATGTCAATAACAACACTGTGGCTAGCCAAGGACTCGAACCCATATCGTTTCGGCCCGCCTCATGGTAAGCGAAAATCACATGATGCTCTAATCCACAGGATCACACAATCCTAC
The DNA here is from genome assembly GCA_009830355.1 of Cherax destructor. Classification (NCBI taxonomy): domain Eukaryota; kingdom Metazoa; phylum Arthropoda; class Malacostraca; order Decapoda; family Parastacidae; genus Cherax; species Cherax destructor. The sequence goes on from WNWK01019415.1 coordinate 24,723, forward strand.
AAGAATCACGAACCCAGCAGAGCTAGGTGTTTTACCATGATCAGAGGACATACGGTGGGGTGAGTGCTTCTGATTACAACCCTGATGATTTCATAGTAACTTGTACCAGTTTAGCTCAGGGTGTTTTTTAGAAGAATTCGTGAAACAATTCATAAATCAACAGCAGAATTTACAAGAGTTACTAATACTCGAGCAAAGCCATCTAAAATTAAAGTAGATTCAAGAGTTATTATGACTAACTTTATTAAAACTTCCGCAATGCCTTAGCTCGATCAAAGTTTGTTGGTCCATATCAAGTAGTTAAATATTTCAGTGGCATTAAGTATAAAGTTAGAGAAATCAGTACTGGTCAGTATAAAGAATCGCATTTAGATCATATGAAGTTAGTATGTGATGAGAATGAGGACCCTGACAACCAGACAAATGAGACAGACTCTAACAATCCTCCTGATGCTGTACCCTCTACCTCTAACAACCAGACAAATGAGACAGACTCTAACAATCCTCCTGATGCTGTACCCTCTACCTCTAACAACCAGACCAATGAACAACCCGATTGTCATTATTCCTTACGTACATGACAAGTAATGAGGAATCCCCAAGTATCATTTGTGAATACCAATTCAGATCCTCTTCAACCATGGCATGTGTTAGCCATTGCAACAGATTTCGATCCCGCTAGAGAAGTTGACCACTCTGCATATGTAAATCTCACCCTAGCAGAGTTGGGGTTAAATGTAAATAATCTCTATTGAGAGATAATCTGGTTTAAGAGACTCCTTCAACTGTGTTACCATATCAACTTATTGATGTTCAAATTTTTTTTTGTTCACATTCTCTCCGAATTCTGAGATTTAACAGTGAAAGACTTGCATGCACCAGATCTGCCTTTTCTGTTAAAAACTTTTTCCTTTGTAAATATACTTGTAGATGAATGGTTCAGAGAACCGACAAGTTATAATTAGACACATATCCAACACTTGACTTATTGAAAATTTGCACACAGTGGCTTCATCATCCAACAGTAGAAAGCGTGAGGAGGAGGAATTTGAGGTATCGCTGGTCGATGTGCTCAGTCATCAATCTGGAGGCACAAGGTGAGGGCTATATGCTGTAATCAGGTGAGATGATCTCACCTGATTACAGCATTAAGCCACCTCTACGGCCTTGTGCTACACTTCTAACAAGATTGATGGACTGAACACATCGACTCCAGGCCGAGGGACTGATAACCTCAAACTCCTCCTCTCCTTACACCTTTCTACTTTGTATTGGACTGATGAAGCCACTGTGTGGCGAAACGTTTCCTCAATAAAGATACCCAAGTGTTGGATATGTGTCTAATTTGTAAATATACTTCCTCAGAATCCGTAGATCACATGAATACAGATTGATTGATCATTTCTTTCTCTTTTATTATACTTTGCCACAGCTGATTTTATCAATTACCATGAATTGTGATATATCATACTTTGTAATGCATTAGAATCTGTTATCATCCTTATGTATAATTCTTATGTTCAACTGTTGTGTACATTGACTTTGTATAGAATCAGCCCAGAGCCGCAATTCCTTTTCAGCCTATAATTTGTATAGATGTATGTCGGGATGCCTATGTTAACGTGGCCAAGCTGTCAGTAGTGTTACTGAATACTTGTGTAGTACACTTAGATAATCCCAGCTATGTTATAGATAGTCTCCCTAGCTAGATGTGACGTCACAAGTCCCGCTTATGTGAGCAGTTGGCTGCAAGCCTCTCTCTCACTTCCCACTAGCCGTAGACTAGACAAGGTAGGCCTGGGCTTTCCCCTCAACACTATCACAATATACGCCTCCTAGAACATCTGACGTGTGTATTCTTAACCTACATCTCCTTGGCGAACCCCAGGACAGTGTGGGTGCTTCTGAGCAGATTTCATTCTACTCTCCGTTTGGTGTACTAGCCTCCACAAGCAGTATATATTATTGTAACCGTGAACAAGTGGTATATAATCAATAACAACACTGAAATTTGCTCAGAGGCACCCACACCACAGTACATCCTCAGATCATGTTAAAACACCTAGCTCTTCTGGGTGCGTGATACTTGTAGGATTGAGTGGTCCTGTGGGTTAGAGCGTTATGTGATTTTCGCTCACCATGAGACAGGCCAAAACGACATAGGTACAAATCCTCGTCTAGTCGCAGTGTTGTTATTGATTAAATACTACTCATTCGTTGCAGATCTGATGGCAGCCAAAAGCGTCCAGATGGTATCACCCTTCAAGCCTGGATAGACGGCAAGCAGGTGGTGTGGGACTACACATGTGCATCTACCTTGGCGGATACCTATCTCCAATACACCAGGGAGGAAGGAGGGGCAGCTGCCACCTTCAGGGAGTCCCAGAAGTCGAGAAAATATGGCCAACTTGCCCATCATTATATGTGTGTTCCCATAGGCTCAGAGACCCTTGGCTCATGGAAAAAGAGTGCATCTAAGTTCCTCAAGGAGCTGGGTAAAAGACTCAACAGTGTGTCAAGATTGCCTAATCGTTGTTCCATTCTCCTTAACTCTTCCAGTTTCTTTCTGAGAATTGTGTCAATGGCATCGGTTCCCAGAGGTGCTCCAAGCAAGATGCTATTTGTGGGGCAATGACTGATGCTCCTGGTATTTTGATCTCACTGCATCTATCACTTGTTGATTGACTGAGATGATTTCACATTTGGATGGATTCAGGATGAGACCCATTTCCTGTTCCCATGTCATCACCTGTGTAAGATCATCTAGAGGGGACTCTTTTGTACCTGCTAGTGTGCCATCATCTCGGAACCAGATGTTTAGCTCACTGGTCAGTCTGACTGTGATTTCCCTAACCGTTATACAGAAGAGAAATGGTGCGAGAGGATCCCCTTGCTGTACACCCTCTGATGATGTGATTTCATGCTCTCCAAACACGAGTATTGATTCCTTGCTATATCTAAGTGAAGAGACCAGGGAAATGTTCTTGTACAGCTGCTAATACCACGTCTTTTTTCAGGAGATTAAATGCATTCTTGAAATCTAATTATACCACTGAATTGTCCTCAGGCAGGTTGTTGATATACGTTCTTGTTGCATAAACCGTTGCTTCACTTCCTTGAGAGATACCAAAGCCAAGCTGGTTTGGTTGAAGCTTAGGGGTGTACATGCTTCAAATGTTATGTCTCCTCTGGGCAATAGTCCTGTAACTTGCTTCAGACTATTTACCTCATATTTTAGGGCTTGTATCCTGGCTTCTGCGGCTCCAGCTTGGACTCCCATTTCTTCACTTCTGCTTCCATCCTCTTTTCCATTTTTGCTGAAAACTCACCAAGTTTTTCCTCCCACTCTTGTTCCATTCTTTTACATTGCTCTTCCATCCATTCTTCTTTACCAGAGTCATTTTCCTCTGATCCTCAGTATGTGTGTGTGTGTGTGTGTGTGTGTGTGTGTGTGAAATCTCCCTTGGGAGGCCGTCAAAACCATGAAGGTCCGGACACTGGCCTTAGGTTGAAATACAAGATATAAAACTGTCACTGAGGTTCTGGTAACAGCTGAGCAAAAAATCTCATATCTCACCGTCAGTATATATACCCAGGAAGTATACACGGCCTGTATACTCTGGAAGGTCACCACGCCTGTGTACCCTGTAAACATTCTTCGCGTGTATATCCACAAGAATATCTTCCTCCTGCAAAATGAGTCGCTATGTCCACATTTAATGGGGCATTTGCTGAGATGTAATGGCCGTTGAGATGTATAGCACCAATTTTCTTACTTTTTGGCTAAGCTGTATTTGTGTTGCCAGCTCTGTTTCTTGTGCAACACTCTACAGAAGACAGATAAATGTTTAATTCTTATTTTTTCTTTGATACGACTATTTTATGATTTAGTATGTTCACGAATTTACAAATAGACAGACAAACACAGACAATCACAAACACACACACACACACAAACACACACACACACACACACACACACACACACACACACACATGCTGTACACCGTGTACGTCAGGCCCATACTAGAATATGCAGCACCAGTCCGGAACCCACACCTGGTCAAGCACGTAAAGAAACTAGAGAAAGTGCAAAGGTTTGCGACAAGGTTAGTTCCACAACTCAGGGGTCTGTCCTATGAAGAAAGGTTGAGGGAAATAGGACTAACAACACTGGAGGAAAGAAGGGTCAGATGAGACATGATAACGACATACAAAATACTGCGGGGAATCGACAAGGTAGACAGTGACAGGATGTTCCAGAGAGTGAACACAGAAACAAGGGGACACAACTGGAAGCTGAAGACTCAGATGAGTCAAAGGGATGTTAGGAAGCATTTCTTCAGCCACAGAGTAGTCAGGGAAATGGAATGACTAGAGAAAGATATAGTGGAGGCAGGAACCATACATAGTTTTAAGACGAGGTATGATATAGCTCATGGAGCAGGGAGAGCAGAGACCCAGTAGCGGACAGCGAAGAGGCGGGGCCAGGAGCTGAGTCTCGACCCTGCAACCACAATTAGGCGAGTACAATTAGGTGAATACACACACACACACACACACATACATTGCATTTTCTTGGACTGCAAGAAGGCGTTTGACACAGTTCCACACAAGAGATTAGTGCAAAAGCTGGAGGACCAGGCAGGGGTAACAGGAAAGGAACACTAATGGATCAGGGAATACCTGTCAGGAAGACAGCAGGTAGTTATGGTAAGTGGCGAGGTGTCAGAGTTGGCGTCTGTGACGAGTGGGGTTCCACAGGGGTCAGTCCTAGGACCGGTGCTGTTTCTGGTATTTGTGAACGACATGACGGAAGGAATAGCCCCAGAAGTGTGTCTGTTTGCAGATGATGTGAAGTTAATGAGAAGAATTCAATCGGACAAGAACCAGGCAGGGAACTACAAAGGGACTTGGACGGCTGAAGGACTGGTCCAGCAACTGGCTCCTGGAGTTCAACCCCACAAAAATGCAAAGTCATGAAGATTGGGGAAGGGCAAAGAAGACCGCAGACGGAGTACCGTCTAAGGGCCAGAGACTACAAACCTCACTCATGGAAAAGATCTTGGGGTGAGTTAACACCAGGCACATCTCCTGAGGCGCACATACACCAAATAACTGCTGCAGCATACGGGCACCTAGCAAACCTAAGAACAGCATTCCGACATCTTAACAAGGAATCTTTCAGAACCGTACATTGTGTACGTTAGGCCCATACTGGGTATGCAGCACCAGTTTGGAAACCACACTTAGCCAAATACGTAAGGAAACTAAAGAAAGTGCAAAGGTTTGCAACAAGACTAGTCCCGGAGCTAGGGCATGTCCTACGAGAAGAGGTTAAGGGACCTGCTGTCTGGTGTTTGTTATTCTGTTCAGCTCGAGGGCTCCACCATTCTTTTCCTGATGATTTTCTCCAGGACTTTGCACACTATACATTAAGTGACACCGGTCTATAGTTTAGAGCCTCTTTACTGTCTCCTTTTAAAGATGGGGACTACATTGGCCTTCTTCCATACCTCAGGTAACTGCTCATTTTCAAGGGATGTGTTGAATATTATGGTAAGTGGCACACTCAGTACCAGCTCCTTCCGAAGAACTCAGGGAGATATTGTCCGACCCATCGCCTTTGGGTATCAAGGTCACTGAGTAACTGCTTCACCTCCTCCTCAGTTGTTGTGTATCTCACACTTGATACATCCCCTGTTGGTGATCACCATCCTGTCTACCCAGCTGCCTTCCTTCCTCCATGTAATACTTCCTAAACCTCAGTTAAGCTCCTCACATACCTCTTGATCGTTACTTGTGAGTTCCCATCTTCTCCTCAGCCTTATCACCTGGTCCTTGACTGTTGTCTTCCTTCTGATGTGATGTACATCAGTTTCGGTCGGACTTAACTTTCATGCTTGTCATTTTCGTACTGTTTCTGGGCCCCTCCGTATGTGCATACTGTTTCTAGCTCTTCTACTAATCTCTTTGTTTACTTGGTTCTTTGCCTCTGCTTTTTCCATTCTCTTGATCACTCTGAGTCTTTGCCTCTCCTGCACCTTTGGGAAACCATGGGCTCTTTCTGACCTTCCCGTTTGATCTTTTTCCTCTGGTATAAACCGTTCCTAGGCCTCCTTGCACTTTGCCCTACGTATTCCATCATTTCATTTATTGTCTGTCCGTCCGTGTGTGGCGTGTGTGTGTTTGTGTGTGTGTGTGTGATGTGTGAGTGTGTGTTTTATGTGTGTGTGTGTGTGTGTGTGTGTGTGTGTGGGGTGTATGAGTGTGGGTGCATGAAGGCATGTGTTTGTGAGGGTGTATGAGTGTACGTCTATGTTCTTGGTCTATGTGAATGTGAGAGAGTGTGAAAAGTAGTGAATTGGTATTTGTAAGTGTATATACTAACCTAATTTAGTTGCAGGGGTTGAGACTCAGCTCATGGCCCCGCCTCTTCACTGATCGCTACTGGGTCTCCTCTTTCCTTGCTCCATGAGCTCTATCATACCTCGTCTTAAAGCTATGTATGGTTCCTGCCTCCACTACATCTTGCTAGACTATTCCACTTCCTAACTACTCTATGGCTGAATAAATACTTCCTAACATCCCTTTGACTCATCTATGTCTTCAACTTCCAATTGTACCCCTTGTTTATGTGTCCTCTCTGGAACATCCTGTCTCTATCCCATTGTCTATTCCACGCAGTATTTTGTATGTCGTTATCATGTCTCCCCTAACCCTTCTGTCCTCCAGTGTTGTAAGGCCGATTTCCCTTAACCTTCTCCGTAGGACATTCCTCTAACTCTGGAACTAACCTTGTCGCAAACCTTGCACTTTCTCTAATTTCTTGACGTGCTTGACCAGGTATGGGTACCAAACCGGTGCTGCATACTCTAGTATGGGCCTGACGTACATGGGTACAGTGTCTTGAACGATTCCTTACTAAGGTATCGGAACGCTATTCTCAGGTTTGCCAGTCGCCTCTATGCTGCATCAGTTATCTGGTTGATGGTGCTTCCGGAGACGTGCTTGGTGTTATACTGACCCCAAGATCTTTCTCCTTGAACGAGGTTTGCTGTCTTGGCCACCTAGCCTATACTCTTCTGCGGTCTTTTGCCCTTCCCCAATCTTCATGACTTTGCATTTGGCAGGGGTTAAATTCGGAAGCCAGTTGCTGGTCCAGGTGTCCATCATGTCCAGGTCTTTTTGAAGTCCTACCTGATCCTCATCTGATTTAATTCTCCTCATTAACTTCACATCATCTGCGAACAGGGACACTTCTGAGTCTATCCCGTCCGTCATGTCACATATACCAATAATAACACTGGTCCTAGGACTGACCCCTGTGGGACCCCGCTCGTCACAAGCGCCCACTGTTATACCTCATCACGTACCATGACCCGTTGTTGCCTCCCTGTCAGGTATTCTCTGATCCATTGCAGTGCCCTTCCTGTTATACACACCTGATCCTCTAGCTTCTGCACTAATCTCTTGTGAGGAACTTTGTCGAAGGCCTTCCTGCAGTTCAAGAAAATGCAATCAACTCACCCCTCTCTCTCGTGTCTTACTTCTGTTACCTTGTCATAGAACTCCAGAAGGTTTGTGCTGGTTGTCGTTTAAAATCATGTTGTGTTCCAGGTGCTCCACCATTCTCCTCCTGATAATTTTCTCCATGACTTTGCATACTATACACGTAAGTGACACTGGTATATGGTTTAGTGCCTCGTTACTGGCTCCTTTCTTAAAAATGGGAACTAAATTTACCTTCTTCCATACCTCAGGTAGCTGCCCAGTTTCAAGGGATGTGTTGAAGATTTTGGTTAGTATGCCTCTCTGCTCCTCTCGTAGGACACACGAGATGTGTCGTCCCATAGCTATGTTGTCCGTGTCCCAGTGTGTGTGTGTGTGTGTAGCTGATGTGTGTGTGTGTCGTGTGTGTGTGTGTGTGTGTGTGTGTGTGTGTGTATATGTGTTTATGTGTGTGTGTGTGTGTATGATCGCATTCACTGACCTGATACTGATCCCACATCCTCTTCAGCGTTCTATCTTCTATGGTAAGTATCTATGTGTGTGAGTGTATGAGTAATTCTCCCAATCGTGGAGTGTTAATGGTGATATTTTTAAGCATACGTGTGATACTAATATTTTAAAAAGTATCGGCTGGTATTGTGCGTTTTTTAACCGATATTGATACCATACAAATAGCTATACTCTCTGATGCCAATATTTGGCACATTCCTAATATACAAATGCAAAAGAGTATGTGAGTACATGCATTCATATGCACCCGCATGCATATGCAAAGGCGTGCAATGACTCATGTATATATATGCACTAATTTGTATACATATGTATAGATAAGGACACCTATACATACTCATACAAACCTATATGCATACATAATGATATACATATTTATATATATTAACATACATGTACATATACGCAAATTGATATACGTCTATACAAAAAACCTACACACAAACGCATACATACGGACACAAACATATCATCACGAAAAACAGTTCTTCGATGAGGTACGATAAGAATCTCGAAGCCAGGAGTGAATCTAGTGGCTACTACGACAAGGAGCTGAGAATCGACCCTTAGTACTATATATAGGTGAGTACACACAGACATACACACAAACACAATATATATATATATATATATATATATATATATATATATATATATATATATATATATATAAAGGTTTCAAGGAAGAATATTTGGATTTCTTCCTGAAGCCATTTGAATATTCCACTTCCCCCTACCACCCCATCTTTTTTTTTTTTTTTTACGAATAGGTGTATTTTATTACATAATATGGTACAAAAGATTTAAGAGATACATTGTTGATATAAAGATGGCATATACAGTACACGAGGTGTGAGAGATACATGTCTAGTACATATTGTTACATGTTTGTCACTGATTATAATGCGAAAATCTCATCCAGCTCCTCTGAGCTGGGGCGCAGCCAGAATACAACATGCATTACCCTCTGAACAGCAGCGCTGAGTCGCTGGAACTGAAAACTAGCTGCCCTGGGATCCCTAGTTACCCTGTTGAGTCTTTTGCCCAGCTCCTTGAGGAACTTAGATGCACTCTTTCCCCATGAGCCAAGGGTCTCCGAGCCTATGATGATGGGCAAGTTCTCCATATTTTCTCGACTTCTGGGACTCTCTGAAGGTGGCAGCTGCCCTCCTTCCTCCATGGTGTATTGGAGATAGGTATCACAAGGTAGATGCACATGTGAGTCCCAGGGACCTGCTTGCGTCTGTCCAGGCTTGAAGGGTGATACAATCTGGACTCTTATTTCTGCCATCAGATCTGCATAGTTGGGGTGGCTCCCTTACTGCTGGGCATCCGGCTGTTGTGAGGCTCCTCTTGATAATATTATTAACCTCTTCATGTCTTGCAATCTTTCCCTCGGATTTACGACACACAAGACCATGGTACCCGAATCGGTCTGCTGCTTCACTGCCACAAATACACATGTGTTCGGCGAGAATAGGGGCGGCAAGTCGAAGGGCAACACCAATGCAGATGGTCTGTGGGTCGAGGCGTGTGCCAAGGCTGGAGTTGGGAACAGTCAAAAGAAAGTCCCCTGCATGAGGAGCTCTCACTGCAAGGAGGCGAGCTCTATCCTTCCCTGCCACACTCTGAAGCATTGCTGAGGCTATATTCTCCACTATTGGGCCATCCCAGTGCTACTGTTTGTAGTTGTTGGGGGGAGTAGGCCTGGTTTCAGAGCCTGTTAGATTATCCCAGATCCTAGCTCCATCAATGAACTTTTGGTCATGGATTCCAATCATCTCCCTAATATGTTCAGGGAGAATTGCTGCTACAAACCCTCTGAATGCAATGCATGAAGACAGGAAAGCAGGTAGAGCAATCTGAGATGACTTGCGGACACCAATGCCTCCTAGTTTGACTGGAGTGTAGCTTGGTCCCACTGCCCATCTTCTAGAGTAAGGTTAAGTACTTTAGTAAAGATCTGCCTCAGGATACTGTCATATTCGTGCAGTATAGGGTTATCATATGAAGGAGCACATCTTAGAAATATTGCAACCTTGGCAGACTCAAGCATTTTGTGAAGGTACAAGGCATCATGGGTGTCAAGATTACCTATTCGTTGTTCCATTCTCCTCAATTCTTCCAGTTTCTTCCTGAGAATTGTGTCAATGGCATCGCTTCCCAGAGGTTCTCCAAGCAAGACACTATTAGTAGTGGCAATGACTGTTGCTCCTGGTAGTTTTGATATCACTGCATCTATCACTTGTTGATTGACTGAGATGATTTCACATTTGGATGGAGTCAGTATGAAACCCATTTCCTGTTTCTGTGTCATTTCCGTGTAAGATCATCTAGAAGGGACCCTTTGTACCTGCTAGTGTGCCATCATCCAGGAACCAGATGTTTAGTTCACTGGTCAGTCTGACTGTGATTTCCTAACTGCTATACAAGCGAAATGGTGCTAGGGTCCCCTTGCTGGACACCCTCTGATGATGTGATTTCATGCTCTCTAATATGAGCATTGATTCCTTGCTATATACAGCTGAAACAAAAGGGAAGAGACCTGGGAAATGTTCTTGTACAGCTGTAAATACTACGTCTCTTTTCAGGAGATTAAATGCATTCTTGAAATCCCAATTTAACCACTGCGTTGTCCTCAGGCAGGTTATCGATATACGCCCTTGTTGCATGAACTGCTGCTTCACTTCCTTGGGGAGACCCCAAAGCCAAGCTGGTTTGGTTGAAGCATGATGGCCGCCTCTGCGCGAATACTCTGACAGCAGCTTTAGAAACGAGGTGGCGAAACGTGTTGCCCACTGCGATTGGCCTAATTCCCCCATCCTTCTTTTTAATGGCACAAAGTGATGCACCAAAAAGAAAGGTTTAATTTCGTCAGGAATCAGACCAGCCAAGAAATTGTTGACGAACCTGTGATCTCTGAAAGCAGTGTCTCTGCAATCTCCCCAATAACTGGATTAACAATTTCCTTTAAATGTTGTGGCCTTTTTCCCAGTGAAACCCCCAGCAGAGCGGGACGGGAATGACATTATTGTTTTGTAAATGTCTGAGTCTTGCACAATCAGTGGTTCCACAGTGGGGACAGAGGTGTTGGAACTGTTGGTACCCTGGTTTCCTGGCGGATGCTTTCCTCTAAGTGCTTCATCAGTGTCAGCATCCCTGGGGCAACTGTATCTTCACTGGTGATAATTCTGATTGCTCCCACTGTGTTGCCCTCCTCTTTTTTCTTGCTCACTTGGACTCTGATTTTGCTGTCAGTGGAGGAGTGGGGTTCTGCCTCTCCCATTTTTGTATTGATGGGGAAGGTGAATGAGGTTATCAGCTGTAGGAAAGTCTCTTAAGGATTTAATGATCATTGAGGCTAGCCTCTTTCCCCTTCTTTCCGGCACAGCTAGCAAACATTGCCAAAAAGTAGTAAGTTGTGCCATGCCTTGATGGTTGGTGGAGCATTTAGGATAGCAGAACCATCGTTTACTTTTATTAAAGGTATAAGTTTCCCAGCTGCGTGGGACGGGCTGCTTTGGGAATATGTGTGAGTGTCCTGATACCTGTTGCTTTAATTGCTTCCAAGATATTATCTGATGAGATGAGATCTGTTGGAGTGGGTTCAGGTGCCTGAATTGCCTGCCCGGGCACCATTAGAGTTGAGACAACGAAGCTGTAAACACGACCGACACTTGCCTCTCCTAGTATTGCCAGCCGTGCCATTTCCTTGGCTGCTCGCTTCCTCCTGACTGGCATTCATCTGTCTAAGTAAACTTAGCTGTTTTTGGATGGGTTTAGCCAGGGAAGAGGAGTGAGGGAGTACACTACATGGACTTCACTCTATATGTTGTTCACACTGTCTTACAATACACACAACCCCACAATACACACAACATTATTTGTTTCCCAAGTACATCATGAAAGATTTTGGGTATGTGCGCTGCTGAACCCAGTGTCTTCCCTCACCACCTACACACAGCACCTTTTTCCCCTCCCCCGTGGCGTGGGGGAGGCGGCACTGGTCCTCCCTCTTAACATTAACCACACATTGTTTTCCATAATATATGTTCTAATTATTCCATGCATCGACACGTAATCATTTTTAGGTTAACTGGAAGCATGGCGCATGGTGGGTGGAGGTTGATGTTTTTATGAGAATTTCAGAAGGTTTGTATATACGATAATCTTGGCGGGCACACAGTGTGGGCCTTATTCTCCCCCACCCCACTGGATCTTCCACACCACCCACCACTCACCAACCTTCACAAACAGTAAATCATTTCCCCATTTGCCTTGAAACGATGCCCCTGTAATGTTTTCTCACTGCACTGGAATCTTTCCCAAAATATTCACACTGAGTCCTGTTCAGTCTTAGATCTGGTCAGCCTCGTTGATCAGTTGAAAACCTACCTAACCTTATTACAACAAGCACAATTTAATTTAACCTAACCCAAAATAAATATATTTTAGATACGTGAACATTAATTTAATAATAAACAAAACAGTATATTTTTTTTTTTAGGTTAGAAAAAATTTTTTCGAAATTATTGCATACACAAATTTTCCCCCTTTTCTTTATGGAAAGGGGGGTTGCCAAATAGCCGCTCACCGTTTAAAGGGGCCTAATTTTTTCTTGTCGCTCAGGGGATGTGCTTTTATCTGTTTTATTTTAATATTTTTTTTTCCCTTTTTGAGAAATTACCTTTTGGGACAAGTAACCACGTCTTTTCGTTTTGTTTTGCCCGTTTGCCCTTTCCGTTTTTCCCGTTGTCTGTTTCTTTTTTTCTGTTTTTTTTTTTCTTTTTTCCTTTTCTTCCCCCTTTTTTTCCCCTTTTTTCCCCCTTTTCTCTTCCCTTTCCTTTCCCCCTTTCCTTTTTCCCCCTTTCCTTTTTCCCCCTTTTCCCCTTTTCTCTCTCTCTCTCTCTCTCTCCCCACCCACGTTGTTTAACCGTGACTTTGACCCTTCAACTGGTTCAGGGGAAAGCCCCCTTGTCACTCATAATCCCCAAGTTTAAACTCATTGAAAAGGCCCGATGATCCGGGAATTTAATTCCCCATCTCTAATCTGAATATTGCAGGTGGCGGCGGTGTTGGAGCGGTGGTGATTTTGGTGGTGGGGTGGTTTTT